>LOJH01000178.1:0-25697 GCA_001685095.1 Ellobius talpinus | reverse complement strand
GTGTGTGTGTGTGTGTGTGTGTGTGTGTGTCCTGCCTGGTGCCCGTGAATGTCAGAAGAAGGCACTGGTTCTTGGAACTGGAGTTCCAGGCAGTTGTAAGCTACTGTACATAGGTGCTGGGAGCTGAACTTGAGTCTTCCATGTTCTTGCCTGCTGAGTCAGCTCTTCAGCCTCAACCATATGGTCTAGACAAGGCTCTTGACTGACTTTGGGGAGACACTGAATGGCAGGCTGGCACTGGCTACTATTAGAAGTGCTATGAATCAGAGCCTTGCAAATGGTGATTCTGTTCCCTTCCCTGCCCCACCTCAGAGTCCCAGAACCAAATGTCAAAGGGAGCTACATAAAGCATGTGTTTCCTGATCTGTTTTTATTTTTATTATTTATTTACTTGTTTTTGAAATAAGGTCACACTACAAAGCCCTGACTGTCCTGGAACTCAGACATAGACCAGGTACATTTGTTTTAAGCCTCCAAGCCCGAAAGTTCAGTAGTGGATTAATTTGTGTCTCATCCTAGTAGAACAGAATCATCTTTATTTGACATCAAACTCATTGAGAAGAAATAATGACTTTGGGGTATTTAAATTTATCCTCCAGAGAGCTGGAACAAGAAATTCTAACACATTTGGAAAATTTATCTTCATGGGCCTTCATAGTAGCCACCAGCAAACACTTAACAAAGAAATATGGGTATGGTCTGCTCGGGGGAATAGGTGTAGGGTAGGCATATGATAGCCTTTGACCTAATGGCCTGGACTGAGAACCACCCTGCAGGTTTGGTGTGCTTTGGAGAGGGAACGGGAAATCAGAGCCATAAAGAGGGGCACTGAGGGCTGCCCAGCTTTGATGAGCAGCTTCCAAGCATGCTCAGTAAGCAGGTTGCCGGGCTGCCGAAGGACAAGGGATTCCATGCCAATCTTCTCAGCGGATATCAGTGCTCTCTCTACTTAGCATTGTTAGCCAGTTGTCAAGGACAGCCCAGCAAGGATCTTCCCGGCAAGCCATCTCCTGAGTGAGCAGCCACCATAAGCCCCCAGTCCTTGAAAATGAACTTGAGGTTTTCTGCTCACCATGCAGCATAGACCATGATGTCAGAATGTGGTGCCCAGTACATTCTATGACATTAGGAACATGAGGAAACAGTAGATTTTCAGAATTGGTTTCCTTTTCTCTTTCTCGGTATTAGGGATTGAACCTAGGACACTGGACATAATTGGCAAGCACTCAGAAACTGAGCTAGATTCCTAGGCCTCCTTTCCATTTTCTGTTTGGATCCAGCATCTGATTGAGTCACCAGTAGGCCTTGATCTTTTCATATTCCTGTCTGGGCTCTTCAAGCAGTTGGATTAACAGCTTGCAGCACCAGGTTGTTGTTTCTTATAAAATGTAGTGTGTGTGTGTGTGTGTGTGTGTGTGTGTGTGTGTGTGAGTGATGGGGCAGTGCACACTCATGCCACAGTGCTTGTGTGGAGGTCAGAGGGTAATGTGAGGGAGTCAGTTCTTTTCCTTATACTATGTGGGACCAGGGAATTGAACTTAGGTTCCCAGGCTAAGCAGCAACCACTTTTACCTATTCAGCTACCTCATAAGCCCTACCACATTGGTTTTGTTGCTGTTTAACAAATTCTTGTTTAGAAAAACTTTCTCTAACTCTAGTGGTGAGGAAATAAGGACTAAGCTTCCAAAATAACCAAATGCAACCCCTCCACACACATCAATAGTAGGGCCATAAATTGTAAAGGGTTTCTTTGTCTTTCAGAGGTGGAAAGTTCCTTGTCCCAGGCTGCTTAGTAAATCAGGGGTGATGCCAGGACTAGAAGATGACCCACTGCTCTCAGACCCTAACTGCTTCCCACACAGTCTCAAAGTATGCAATACTTTGAGGGTCTCCTTCCCATCCCAGACGCAGTCACAGTAGGTTGGACCAATGGGGAATGGCAGTGCAGACTCAGAGGCAAAAATGAAGCCATGTACTATAGTAAGAGGAAAACTTAGATTTGAGTTTGGACCCTGTACCACTCACAAAGTGGTATGGCTATTGGGATTTTTGTACCTCGACCTCTTCATTTGGAAAAGTAGAGGAAACAATGCCTACTGTACAGGGCTACTATGAAAATATATCTAACTATCATAACTTCACACAGACACTGTGGTAGCCTAGACATTCTACCAAAGATAACTCCCCTCCCAAATACTAGAATTACAGGGGCTGGCAAGATCACTCAACAGGTAAAGGCACTTGCTACCAAGCCTGATTAATGACTTGAGTTTGATCTTTGGTACCCACATAGTGGAAGGAGTAAACCATCTCCCTCAAGTTGTTCTCAGACCTCTACCAACATGCAATTGTATGCATGTGTGTGCGTGTGTGCGCGCGCACACACACACAAATTAATTAATTAAAAGAATAACAACAAGCTTTCTAGGTGACCAAGTGAGTACTCCAGGTTACTGTTGGGACCTTCCTTTATGGGGTGTAGAAGGAGGAGTCTAGTTACTATGGAGTGTGCCACAGATAATTTTGATTGACAACTTCAGTTACATAAAGCCTTTGCTCATGTGCTGTCTCTTTTCATAATGCATCTGATTTTAATTATATGCATGTCCAATTATGCATAAATGCAAGAAAGTAAATAATGTTTCCCTGAAAGTTCATTCAGAGGGCCCAATCTGCCTTCTCCCACGTGAACCTCAAATCAGTACAGACCAGATCTGTCTCTGTCATTCATATGCTGGAATACTCTTAAATGAAAACAAACTTATTCTATTGTTCTGAGTGAGGTGTACTTGTAGTTTAATGCAGGTGGGGGTCCTAAGATGCATTGTTAGAAGAGGAATGTGCGTATAGTCCAAGCCAAGCGGTGTTCCAAGTTGTTAAGCTATTCCCTATGCTTTCCTGCCTCAGAACTCGTGTGTGTGGGGTACTACATTTTAATGTATTTTTTCATCTTTTATTTTATATAAATGGTAACCTACTCACATTCTGCTTCACTTTTTCAACTGAGCAATGTATCCAAGAGGTTTCCTCGCAGAGCCGTTTCATTATGAACATTTCATTCAGAGATACTATCACTGAACCATCTCTTACTATCCAAAATTTCTAAGCTCTCGATCATAAACGCTTCTGTGTACACAACCTTGAACTTGCAGTGCTTTTGTAGCTCAGTGCTGGGCATCAGTAAGACAAACTGTAAGTGTCCTCCCCATTCTTAGTCTCCTTCATCCTTTCTAATCCACAGCACTTCCTTTGGGCTCTAGCTACAAAGCAGTTCTCTGCACCCTGCTTCTGTCCTGGTCTGCCATGTGCATCCCATGCCTAGCTACTGCCATCTCTCACGTGACATACGCATGACCACA
The DNA here is from genome assembly GCA_001685095.1 of Ellobius talpinus. NCBI lineage: Eukaryota > Metazoa > Chordata > Mammalia > Rodentia > Cricetidae > Ellobius > Ellobius talpinus. The sequence goes on along the minus strand of LOJH01000178.1, from coordinate 22,338 downwards.
CTTGTCTGAGTCACTGTTTTATTGCTGTGAAGAGACACCATGACCAAGTCAACTTAGAAAAAAAATCATTTAGTTGGGGGCTTGCTTACAGTTTCAGAGAAGGAGTTCATGACCATCATGATGGGAAGCATGGTGGCAGGCAGGCAGGCAGGCAGGCAGGCATGGTGCTGGGGCAGTAGCTGAGAATTCACACCTTGATCCACAGGCCTCAGACAGAGGGAGCAAGGCTGGACCTAGTGTAGGCTATTGTCTTTTCCCTAAGAGTTCATTCTGAGTTTGCCTCATCACACATGACCAATTTGACTTTTTAGGGAAAAGCCGCCACCCCCCCCCAGTGACACACCTCCTCCAACAAGTCTACTGTATCCAGACATTTCTCTCCTGCCGCCAGTTCCCAAATAACCACTCCGAGGCTTAATAATAATTACAAACTCTTCGGTCAATGGCTCAGGCTCCTTACTGGCTAGCTCTCTATATAAATTAACCCATTTCTAATAATCTGCATATTGCCATGTGCCCTGTGGCTTACCAGTAATGCTCTGGCATTTTATTCCTCCAGCAGCTTCTGACATCTCTCTCAACCCCACCCTTTTTTATCTGACTTTCTGCTTGGATTTCCTGTCTGGCTATATTCTGCCCTGCCATAGGCCATGGCAGCTTCATGATTAACCAACGGCAATAAAACATTCACAGCATACAGAGGGGCATCCCACATCAGTCCACACCTAACCCTTCCTAAACAATTCATCAGCTAGGGACCAGACATTTAGATACATGAGCCTGTGGGGGCCATTCTCCTTCAAACTACCACAGTGTTTAAGTCTAGTCAGACACCCCTGAGGTTCTTCCACGTGAATTATGCCTACTGAGGAAGGCATAATTCTTAGGGCCTTGGTGCTCCTTGTTCTGGAATTATATCGAGACTGTGCACCCCAATCTGTGAATAAATACCTGAAGCCTGTTAAGACCTCCATTTGGAGGTTTCTCCACAGGGAAGTTGTTGAATCTAATCAAATGTGTGACTCAGTGTCTTGGAATAGACATAATCTTAACTGGTTTTTTGTATTTGATTTCCTCCTACGAACTGACCCTCCCCCCTTCCTGTTTGATCTGGCTGACCTGGACTTCTGATATAGACCAGGCTGGTCTCAAACTCATAGTGGACCTCTGGTCTCTGCCTCCCCAGCATTGATATTGTGCAGGTGTGCCCCTCCATGCCCCCTCCCACAGACTTGCTCTTTTATAGTTGAAGAATCTGAAACTCAAAACATACCCATGGTATCACAAGCCATGTGGTAGGACTCAAACCCGGCTTTGCCTGCATTCGAGCATCTAAGCCTGTTTCAGTCACTGTGCATGAACCCACCCACCATGGTGCCTGCTCCCTCTGCTGGCAACGCTATGCAGTTTCTGGTGTAGAAGCCAACTGGTGGTGGCTGTAAAAATAGCTCAAATTGACGGAGTTGGTGACATGGTGAAATTCTGGGAGTGTCAGAGTCTTCCAATTTCCAGTGGCATGAAAATAGGAGGATTTTTTAAAAAAATCAAAGATAACCAAGCTGTATGGAAAAATAAGTGGTGCAAAGTTCTTTCTGCATTAAGCAGATGTTTTGATGGAATAGAAGCTTTATTTTTCATAATTTAGTCAGAGAGGAGGGCAGGTGTAATTTTGAAGACAAGACAGAAAAACAGAAAAACATACAAAGAACAAACAAACTTCTATAAATATGCACTGAGAACATTTATTGCCACACCATGAGCCTTTTATTCTTCCAAGCCTATACAATCGTCAGGCATGGCAGAAGCAAGTCCCTCCCCTCTTTAGCCGCTCCACTTCCCTCTTTCAGGAAGAAGTTCTAGAGCATAAGACCCTGTAGATGATTCAGTACAGGAATCTCAGCTTTAAAGTCAGGCAAGCCTGGGTTTGGATCCTAGTTACAGCTATACATAGGAGCCACCTGTGTCTCCATCTCCTTATATGTGACATGGCTTTAAATATTCTTGAAGGATTGGTGTGAGGTGGGAAGAAATACATGGAAGCCCTTTAATACAGTGTCTGAGACACAGTTACGCCCTCCCCAGTGTCCCTTCTGCCATCATTCAGCCCAGTCTCTTTATCTTATAGATGAGGGAATGAGGGTCTAAGAGAAGCGACTTCTATGGCCAGTTAAGGCAAAACCAGGGGGATCCAGGCATCGTTGCCCCGTCTCTCCTTGCCTGGCCACATGTGGCACAGTGGATTTTTCTTCATTCCTCAACTCTGAGCAGAAAGAGGTTGGGGCATTTTCCCAATGAGTTGTCAGGGTCATTTTGAGCTGATGCTATCGCCAGAGCCAGGGACAGCGTATCCTGGAATGCAGCTCCCTGCCCTCAAGAGCCAGTTCTTATCCCACATTGGCCATGTACCTTGTGCTTGGAGCTAACTTCCACACAGCACTGTGCAGCTGGCCCCTGTCATTATTTTATCTTCTGCAATCTGAAGATGTATAAAAAGAAGCTAATTAGGGAGTGTCATCACCGACAGTTTCCCACGTTCTGGAAAGTGTCAAACCTTTGCGTCCAGCCAGGCTCCTCCCCACATTCCTGGAGAGCCCTCTTTTCAAGGCCCCTGCCTTAGGGTTACTATTGCTGTGAAGAGACACCATGACCACAGCAGCTCTTTTAAAGAAAACATTTCATTGTGGTGGCTCACTTATAGTTTCGGGGGGGGNGGGTTACTACATCTCGCAGGCAACAGGAAGTCAATTGACTGGCACACTAAGGGAATCTTGAGCAAACAAGACCTCAAAGTCCACCCCCTACAGTGACAAACTTCCTCCAACAAGGCCACACCTCCTAATAGTGTCACTCCCTCTGGGGGCCATTTTCTTTCAAACCACCACAGCCCCTTTGCAAGCTCTGAGAGAACAGATTGCTGCCTGTGCTATGGCCTCTGCCCTCACGCTGCTCTTCCTCTGCCTTTCCCCAGAGATCACACACATAGCCACCCGTATGTCCAGGGGCTTTTGTTCCCAGAGAGGGTTCACACCGTCCATAACAAAGGTTCACAGTGAGTTTCCATTTCAGCCTGGGAGGAGCCAGTGACACACAGCAAGGAGAATGGCATGCAGGTTCCTGGTGTTTCCAGAGAAAGGTCTCAGTTAGACGGGGGTCAACCTTACCTCTACATTTGGTAACCAGATGGGGAGAGGACTAGAGATGGAAAAAGAGGGAGGGTTCAGTTATGTTGGCATCAATAGCTCAGTGATAGCATACAGAAGGAGCTCTGGACTAATAGTCAAGAGCCCTGGCTCTGCCCTAATGAATTGTGCTCTCTGGGGCCACGTTCTCATTCGCTGTGCAAGTGAGTCGGCCTTGAGGACCTGGAAGAAATCTCCCAGCACAAGGCTTTTGCAGTGCCCAGACCCTGCCCACAGGATGTATGACGCTGTTTTCAGTGCTTCCATGTGTATTGTTTTGTGCACCTAACTCCAAAAACCCAGAAGACGACACTGAGGTGTCTGGTCAGGCAACTGTGGGCAATCATGACAGAGCTTAGTTCTGGGAGGAGAGACCCGGACTCCTAGCCCTCCTGCAGCATGCTGCTCTTTGGGGAACAGACAGGCCCCTCTCCCTGTGAGAGGTCAGAGGACAGGCTCCCAGGAAATGAGTAAATGCCGGAGAGGCACGGTTGCTTTAGGGTCGTGGGCCAGTTGCTTCTGATTCTGTTCTTGTTCCTCCTCTTCTTTGGATGTCTCTTCAACGTTTTGGAAAGCTGAAAGGCAAGGCCCTGGTACTTTGCCAGAACATTGGGTGGTAAGAGCAGAGCTAACCTAACCCAGGCACCCTAACTCCTGCTTCCTGACCAGTGCTCCCTGGAGAAGCCAGCACATGTGACGGTAGTGATGGCCGTTCCTGTCCAGCTCAGAGGCCATCAGCTGGAAGTCTGCCACCCCCACCTCTCTTAAGTCAGGAAAGCTGGCCCTACATTCTAGAGAGGGGCACTCACAGGAGTGGCTGACAGTGAGAAAATTTGAGTTTTCAGCCTCAAGGATCACAAGAAAATAAATGTTGCTTAAGCCACTGGGTTGTGACGCTTTGCTATGGCAGCCCTGGTGTGCCGACACAGGCTTGCTCCAGACCCTGCTCTCCATGGCTGCCTCTGCACTCCCTTCTATACAGACCACAGCCCCAGACTCATCACGTGCTTGGAGTAAAAAAATCAAACTCCACAAATCCAAAGCCAAACTTTTCCATTTCGGGGCTTTTGGGGAGTACTGGTTTTGTTCTGAGAAGGACAACTTGCCTAGGGAGCCTCTAAAGAAACGAAGAGAAAATAAGAAATATAGGGGTAAAAGCCTGGCAAATATTCTGAGATACAGTCAGACCCACATAGGGCATTTCAGTTTCTGCCCTTTAGGGGTCTTCAACTTGAACACTCACACTCGTAGTAGCAGTTTAACAGGGTGGGACCCTCTGTGACATTTGCATCCTTAGACAATTAACACATGATTACTTAAAGCCAGTGTGGGGTGTCCAAAGACCCTGAGAGAAGCTGAGACAGGAATTCCCCTCATTTTTAGAGGGTACACACACACATACACACACACACACACACACACACACACGTACGTACGTTTTATCCTTAGCTCCCCAAGCAAAGAGAGGCAGAGAAGGGACGTCTTATTACACACACTGTTTACTCTGGGCATGGCTATTGACTCCAGACCTTATCATTGGGTCCTCAGACTGGGCAGGGCAGGTCTGGGCACCAGGAAGAGCTGGTGCCCCTGCCCTGTGCTCCAGCAGAAAAGAAGAGGGAAGAGAGAAGCAGAGCGAGAGGGAAACTGCTGCCTGGACCACAATGAAATCCCTCCTTGTATTCCTGCTGGTGCTCCTGGACCTGGGACTGGTTCATGGAGCTGTGCACAGGTAAGGCACTGCCCCCAGCACTGAGATCAGCTAAGGCATCCCGCAACCCAGTTCAGGGTTGTCCTGGGGAAGGAAGGCTAATGAGGAAATCAAAAGAAGAAATTGGGGTCTTATGGGAATCCCTAGTGTTCCCCAGGCAATGCCAGGCCTCTCCTTCCAGTGGAGGTGCCTGCCTCAGCTCAAGGGGCTCCCCTCTGTTGCTTGAAAGAATGCCCCAGACCTGTGGTTTGTAACCCCAAGCCTTCAAATTCTTTCTCAAGGGGGACTGAACACAACTATCCACAGAGTTCTCCATCCCTTTACGTCAGCCCTTTCTGGGGTCAGATATAATTGCAGACTGTGTCCTAGCTCCCATTCCCTGGAAGATCTCAAAGGGCTAGCGCCCAGGATGGAGGGCCACTTACTTCTACCCAGGTTCTGAGTCCACAAAACAGAGAAGGCCTGCTTCTGGCCACACCCTGACCTTGAAGATCCCCTCCTGGGCCTTGCTGCAGTTGAACTCTGAACTGATACATGGAAATCGGAGGTGGAAGCAGAACTTCCCCCTCAAGCTGCACTTTTTCCCCAGGGTGCCCCTCAGAAAGCATCAGTCCGTCCGGAAGAAGCTGCGGGCCCAAGGCCTGCTCTCAGACTTCTGGAAGTCCCAGAACTTGGACATGATCCAGTTCAGTGAGTCTTGTAAAATGGACCAGAGTACCAATGAGCCCCTCATCAACTACCTGGATGTAAGATGTCTTGGGTTGAAGCCTGCGGACACTGGGAGTAGGGAGGAAGGCTGGGCCCCTAGCAGGGACCAGTGCTGCATAGGTGATGTCAAGTGCTCAGGCATGGATGACTCAGATGGGTAGTCCCCTAGTCTCTGTGAACTCTGTGAAGGAGGCCTCAGATGGCCCAATGTGCATGGCTTTAGGAGGAAAGAGAAGGATGACTCATGTGCTCCAAGGGGAAAGCCCCTACTGTGTGCTCAGCTGGGCATTTAGCTAGTTATGTCTTTGGACAAAGAGAGTACTTGATTCCCTGCATCCCCAGTTCCCTGATCCCTAAAATGGAGGCATTCCTGTCTCCCCTGCCTTGCTCACAATGACATCAGGAGAATCAGGATAATAAGAAAAGGGAGCCAAGTTTCTTAAGCTATCCTCAGTGCCCTCCCTCACGGCCCCTGCTCTTTTCCTTCCATCCTGTGTCCCCAGCCTCGCCTCTTCAAGCTTGGGCAGACTGTAGTTTGTGGTACTCTGGGCTATAGTCACAAACAACCCTTTCCCTCCCTTCCTCTCATTCTCTTTCTCTCCCTTCCCTGTAGATGGAATACTTCGGCACTATCTCCATTGGCTCTCCGCCACAGAACTTCACTGTCATCTTTGACACTGGCTCCTCCAACCTCTGGGTCCCTTCTGTTTACTGCACCAGCCCAGCATGCAGTAAGTGGGCTGTAGCGATGGGAACCACTTCTTGGAGGCTAAGGTGGTATTTCAAGGGGTGGAAAGAGTCAGTTCCCTCCACTGGTCCTTCCTGCCGTGCCAACTTCCTCCTCTCCTCTTTCTTCATTTGGCATGGCTGGGCCAGGGACAGAGATGAAAGGCAACTACTAGTCAAGATAACTTTCATACTAGTTAGAATTAATGGAGAGAAAATTAGCCACTAGAAGGGAAATCTTTGACTTGGTGACTCACTTCCTTTGGAACACCCAAAGGAACACGGGAGAAGGTTCCTTTGTTTTGTATCTGAACAGGTAGGTCAGTTGAGTTCTAAGGAAGACTGTACACCTACTTCAAGAAGGCCCTGATGGCCTGGCTCCCATACAGGTGTGGCTGGTAGCCCACAGTGGCTTGGGTGTGTCCATTTGGCCAGAGGTAACGTAGGGGTAAGGGAGACATTGGGAACAGAAGCCCTACACAGAGAAGGTTCGTTCAGTGTGGGACACATTCCAAGGGTGGAAGCTCTTTAGAACCTGAGACTAGACATCTGCAAAGTTTGACAAAGAGTTGGGAATAATTCCCTGGAAGGGTAATTGGTCACCCCAAGCTTCCTCTAAAGGTCGGGCTAGGACCCACAACTAATGGCTGAGACTCCTGCTGGCGCCAGGTAAATGGGGCTTATCTTGTGTCTATGAGGTCACCGTGAGCAACCAGATTTGCCCAGGGACAAATATTTGGTCCCTGGTTGGGACACACCTGGTTGGGCTAGAGAGGACACAGTAGCTCACTAGTAAAAGGCCATGGCAAGCTTTTCCAAGAGCTCCCATCTTCCACTTATTGTGGGGAGCCACTCTGCCTCTCTGGGGCAGGGATCGAAGCAGTGAGCAGAATTCTTGTTTTCCAGAGACACACCCGGTCTTCCACCCATCCCAGTCCAGCACATACGAGGAGGTAGGGAATCGTTTCTCCATCCACTATGGTACTGGGAGCCTGACAGGAATCATCGGAGCTGATCAAGTCTCTGTGAGTGCCAATCCTCCATTGTTACTCTCTTGCCCAGGAACTAGGCACAGGGTAGCGGCATGTGGTTCAGAGGTCTCAGGGGCACAATTTCAGATCTGCCTCAGGAGGAGATAGACAAGGTTGGCTTCTAGGGCTAGGGAGCAATCCTTCCCACCCGAGATGGGACAGCGGTCAGTCTTTCCAGTGCTGAGCCCTAAAGAGCAGCATGGGGCTGCCTTCAGGAAACAAGGGTCAGGGCTGGGTCACCAGTCCCTGAGCACAAAGGAGATGAGAGAGTCACCAGTCCCTGAGCACTAAGGAGATGACAGAAGGCTGTCATCTTGAAAGAAAAAAAAGAAGTGCAAACCAGTGAGCAAGCCGGGCTCCATCAGTGAAACAGGAAGGTATGAGGCAGATATTCAACCACAGAGAAGAATGCAGATGTCAATCAAAGTCCCAAGTCTAGCAGCCACTCCTTGAACACCGCACACCCCCACCCAACCCCCACCCCTACCAGGTCCTACAGGTCCCTGATCTGTGGGAATTAGAGAACCAGGGGAGTCCTGTCCCTGCCTGGATACTTTATGCAAGTGTGTGGGCTTAGGTCTTGGAAGAAACAGAGGCTGGCTGACCCCAATGGTCGTCACCCCAGTTCTAGCATGATCCCAAGGTCAGGGGAGCCCAGTCCTTATCAACATCCCATCAACAATTTGAGCATGGGACATACAATTAAGTGGGAAAACGTGAAAAATAAACTAGCAGGAGACTCTTTTTCTACTGCTCCCCCCATTAAACCTGGTGAAAATCTCTCTGAACTCTTATGAATTGTGTGGGGTTTAGATACTCCACTGAGCGGGTCATCAGGTAAGATAAAGCAGAGTGAATGTATTACTAGCCTTAATTATTTTCTTTAGGATACTAAGTCTTAAAATATGTTTAAGAGGACAGGAGAAATGGTTTAGTGGTTGAGAACACTGGTTGTTCTTCTAGAAGACCAGGGTTCAATTCCCAGCACCCATGTGACAGTTCACAACTGTCTGTAACTCCAGTTCTGGGGACCCAACACCCCTACACAGGCATACATGCAGGCAAACCATCAATGTACATAAAGATAAATTAAATCACTAATTTTTTTTAAATGTTTAAATAAAGCCAGATGTGGTGGCACACATGATTCCAGGGCTTGGGAGGCGGAGGGAGATGGATCACTGAGTCTGAGGCCAGCCTGGTCTCCATAGAGAGATTCAGGCCAGCCAGGGCTAGTGAAACCCTGTCTCAAAATTTAAAAAAATATAAGTGTCAGTAACATTTTATCAGAAAATGCTTTTGTGTAAAGTATTATATAGATAAAGCAGAACTCTCTATTAGAGTTATATGTGCAGATATAAATGTTTATTATATGTATATGTTGCAGTATAAATAAGCACTTAGAAGGCTGCATTCCAAACTGATCACTGTAATAACTCTGGAAAGCAGGGGAGGGACTGAGGTCCCAGGAGGCAGATTCTAGCATACACACAGCACAGAACAGGGAGCAGCCAAGCCCGCAGCAGCCCCAGCTCCAGAGGCCCGTCCTTCAGCACTTCCGGCTCTGTCCGTTCCTGCTTCAGTGCAGGCCTTCACTGGAGTTGGAAGTTTATTTGGGCCCACAACCAGCTCCCACAAAGAGACACGGAGACTTATTATTAATTAGGAAAGCTCGGCCATAGCTTACGCTTGTCCCACTAGTTCTTATAACTTACTTTGACCTGTTTCTCTTCATCTACATTTTGCCTCAAGGCTTTTACCTTGCTTTCATTCTGTATGTCCAACTTTTCTGCTTTCTCCACGTCTGGCTGGCGTCTCCCTGTCGTCTCCTTTTCCTTCTTCCTCAAGCCTAAATTCCTCCTCCTGCTCACTCTCCCTGGCTGGAAGTCCCACCTCTACCTTCTCCCTCTCTATTGGCCATTAAGCTTTCTATTAGACCAATCAGTTGCCTTAGGCAGGGAAGGCAAAACAGCAACACATCTTTCCATAATTAAACAAATGCAACACATCTTTGCATAGTTAAACAAATATTCTGCAACATTTCATTGAGCATAAAGGCTTGGGCAGCAAAAGGATAGAATGGGCCCACAGGTTCCAGTTGGTGTCTCTCCCACATGACACATCTTCCCTCTGCTGCCACATCTGTAGCCCTCAGGCTGCAAGCCTAGGCTAGAAACCACATCCTAAGTGCACTCTCCAACTGGCTTCTGCAACTGTGTAAAGCCAAATATCAAAAACCACATACATATGTAATATGTAAGTATACAGATTAATGCAACGAATGTAGTCCTCAAAGGGACAGTTACAGCCTAAAAACGCATATATGAGAAAAACCAGTGATCTAAGCTGTTGTTTTGAGTCACAAACCCTAAGAAGAACAAGTCTCTAGTAAACAGGAGCAAACCAAGCCCAAAGAAAAAGGAAGGAAAGAAAATAGAGAAGGACAGGACATCTGTGAAATAGGAAATCCACACTGGAGACAAGATCAACAATGGCACAAATTAACTGCAAAGGGCAGCCAGACTGGCAGCCCTTGGCATGATTAATCCAGAAAAATGAAAGAAACCTAACATCATTAGAAATGAAAAGGGATACTATTAAAGATCTTGTCAACCTCAAAACAAGATATCAAAATTGTCTTATACTGATAAGCCTTATAATCCTTTTAAAATATTTAAATTATCAAAGCTGATGTAATAAATAGAAAATATTAAATGTTTACTCTGCTATTAAAACAAACAAAAATACTCACCACAAAGAAAACTCTGGGCCCATTTTCCAGAGAACTGATAGAATTACTTCATAACTTATCTAATGAAACCAGAACAACTTCAATAACAAAACTTGAAAACATTATTATAATCACTAGAACATGCCAGACATTGTGGCACAGGCCTTTAAACCCTGAGCTCAAGAGGCAGAGGCTGCCTGATCTGTGTGAGTGTCAATTCAGTCTAGTCTACATAGAGAGTTGTAGGACAACCAAGGCTACATATTGAGACCCTGTCTCAATCTATCAGTCAGTCAATCAAAAAGCTAGAACTAAAGGCTAGGAATACAGGTCAGTGGGCAGAGCGCTTGCCTGGCATATGCAAAGCCCAGAATTTGATCCCCAGGACCACCTAAACTGGACAAGTTGACACACACACACATAATCCCAGCACTCTGGAGCCAGAGGCAAAATGATCAGAAGGTTAAGATTTCCTCTGTTACATAGTAAGTTTTATACTAGTCTGAGATATATGAAATCCTGTCTCAAAGCAAACAAACGAAACAAAATGAATTAGAGTTATACCCTTTCTCCATGGATGTCCAAGTTCTTGTGTTCTGCAGCTGGATAATGTCTGAGACAGCTCTCACTGTGAGCCAAGTCTAACCTGGAACTCGTCATCCTCTGGAGTTCAGGCAAATGCCACCATGCCCAAATAGATGCTAAAGTCCTAAACAAAAAAAAATGAACAGATAAATTTTGTGAGGGTCCTAAATCCCAACTGAGAGTCATTTCCTCCTAGGAATTTGCCATCAGAGAGAATAAAAACAAAAAAAATCAGTACAAACATCTGGATGGGCAAAATTCAAGATGTAGACATAACTTAAAAATAAACTCTTAGAAAAATCATGAATATAAAGTAACTTCCTTAGTCTATTAAAGAATGCCCACAAGCCAGTCATGGGGATGCGTGTGGGAGGCTGGAGACGAAGAACTCAAACTTGAGGGTAACTTGTGCTCCTCAGAAGCCCACAGCAGAGCTTACAGTCGGTACTGAGTTTCTGCGGGGTTTGCAATGAGACAGCAGTACTCACAGCGCTCCCTGTGTTCAGCACCAAGCTGAAGACCATCGCCAATGCAGCAAGACAAGAAAAAAGAGACTAAGGGTTTAAGATTTGGAAGGACAAAAGATCACTGTCACATCAGCACGTAAAAAATTCTTAGCTTGTTTTTAACTTTATTTGTTTTTATTTCTTTTATTTTTGATATTATAATATAATTACATAATTTCTTTCTTCTTTTTTCTTTCTCCAAACCCTCCCATATACCCTCCCAGCTCTCTTTCAAATTCATGACCTCCTTTTTCGTTAAATGTTGTTACATACATATGTATGTATGAACATATTCCTAGATACATAATAACAATCTGCTCTATCTGTATAATGTTACTTGTTTGGGGGATGACCATTTGGTATTGAATAACCAAATGGGTGTGCTCTCTCCTGGGAAAGACTATTTCTCCCATTCTCAACCTTCCTTTGCTGCCTGTAGTTCTTTGCCTAGGGTTGAGGTCCCACTCATGAGAGCATGTCTATAGGTGTCATCCTTGTTCAACTCATGTTTACACAGTTGTATTGGTGAGGCCTTATGGATGTAGCTTCTGACCTTCTTAAGAGGCACAATCTCACAGCAAATTCCCCCTGCTTCTAGCTCTTACAATCAGGCCCCTTTTCACAATGACCCTTGAGCCTTTTGTGTGGGAGTTGTATTGCTGTATTGGAACTGGGTCCCACACCTTTGAATCTTGATTGGTTGTAACATCTCTGCCTGTTTCAAAGAGAAGTTTCCTTGATGAGAGTAGAGGATTACAATTATCAGCGGGGTATAAGCACAAATACCTAGAATGTAGTTAGGGTTTTGTTGCTTTAGTAAGGTGGCAGTTGTAGGTTCTCCTCTAAGACCCATTCTTTCCCTAGCACTGAGGAGTTGGCTAGGATTTCAATACCAGAACTCTCTCTGTAGGCCAGAATGGCCTCTAACTCACAGAGATCCACCTGCCTTCTGAATGCTGGGATTAAAGGTGTGTGCCATCACAAATAGCAACAAAACAAAGGTCTACATGTAGGAAATCTAACTATATGTTCAGTATATTGAGATGAACAAGGAAATCTACCAACATTTCTAGAAAAGGTGAACATACAAAAATCATTTGGGTTTCTATGTCACAAATGAAAAGCGGGTCTTAAAAACCATATTTATGATTCCATCAAAAACAGCTTACCTTTAACAAATATGAGAAATCTCTATCCTAAAAAACCACACATCATTACTGTATGAAATTAAAAGATTTATGTAAAGTGAAAGAAGAGCCATGCCTGTAGAAAGACTCACTTTGATAAAGAAGTCAAAATCTCCAAGATGATTTATAGATCCAGTATCACCCCGATCAAAACAGTAATGATTTGTGTTAGAAACTGATAAGTTGGTTCTAACATGTAGATGAATGTAATGGAACATAACAAAATAATCTTGATTAATAAAAACACTGCCAAGGTGTTATAAAGCCACAATTCAGGCTGCCATATTGGTATAGGCTAAGAAAAAAGAGACAAATGTACCAGGATGTATGAAAAATCCAGAAACCCCCCGCCAATAACCTCAGTCATATTTAACATTTTACTGTGGCATGTAGAGGATAACACTGTTCTTAAAAAATGATGGGGCACTTAGCTATCTATACAGAAAAAAAATAATCTTTTAGCTTTGCCATATGCTGTCAGGCTTTAGGTAGATTATAGATCTAAATGCAAGATGTAAAAGAATAAAGAACATAGAAGAAAACTTGGGGAAATGTCTCCATAACTGTGAAAAAGAAAATCCCTAAAGCATGCTATAGAAAACTAATAATGAAACAAAAATTAATAAAATTAACTGTATTAAAATTCATATCTTATTCATCAAAAACAGCAAAAGGCATCACTTATGGAGAAAACCTTGTGGTTTCCAGCAGAGGGCTTGGCTCCAAAATATACCACCACCAACAGAAGCAGGCATTCCTAAGAGAAGCTATCTAAAAAGTCAATTGTCATAAAATGCAGTTAAAATCTCAGTGTAACCCTCTGTGTATCTACTATAAAACCAACATGGAAGAGGCAGGCTGTAGAAAGTTTTAATGAGGATGTGGACTCTCAGAGTACCAGTAACGGAAACATTGGTACCACAATTTTGGAAGACTCCAGGACCTTTGCTCAGAGAGAATACTTATAAACCCTGAAAGGTTTGCTCCAATTGAAATACGTACATATGTTCACCAAAGGAAGTGCAGACGGAGCACTATTAGTGATAATCAAACACAGGAAGCAGCCCAGAGGTCCACCCCTGGCATATGCCATGGTAACATATTCATACCTGGAATGCTAATGAGAATAAAAACATTGTAAGAGCATGTAGCAAGCACAGCGCTAAGGAACAGAAGCCAGGTAGCAGCATCATAGTAGATAATTCCATTTATGTAAGCTTAAAGGCATAAACAAAACCAGTGTTGCTTTGAAGAAAAGTCACTCTGGAGGAGGGATACAGTGATTGGCAGGGTACAGGAACGGCATGGCTGGGTCTTTGCAATGTTCTGCCTGGTCTAGGGAGGATTACGTGGGTATGTGTAGTATGTGGACTGTTATTAAAATAGACACTCATCTTTTCTGCATTTTTCTATATTTTGATTTTTAAAGTCACATGAAGAAATTATATTAGTGGGATTATAGTCAAAACTTTTGTGCCTATTTGCCAAGGAAGCCTGAGAAAAGACTTGAATTAGCTTGAATCGGAATGGGGACCCAGGAATCTGGGACCCTGATCCGTGAACATTGCGCCATTCTCCCTTCAGGTGGAAGGACTGACTGTGGAGGGCCAGCAGTTCGGAGAAAGCGTCAAGGAGCCCGGGCAGACCTTTGTGAATGCCGAGTTTGATGGGATTCTGGGCCTAGGATACCCGTCATTGGCTGCTGGAGGGGTAACCCCAGTGTTTGACAACATGATGGCCCAGAACCTCGTGGATCTGCCCATATTTTCTGTCTACTTGAGCAGGTGAGGCCAGTTAACCCCTCTTCCCCCCACCCCCAGATCAGGTCAGTGATGACTATGGGCAGATAGCCTGTCCATGAGACTTCACAGGCCTAAGACCCATGACTCTCTCGAATCTCTTGCTTGACCTATGATATATGATCTTGAGCAAAACGCTTAGGCTCTCTGGATTTTGAAGAAATGTGGCTTGCCTCATAAAGAAGCTATGACAAGAACGAAGTGAACTGCCACCGTGAATTGAATCTGTGGACCCTTGATATTGGCTAATGATTTATATGGTCAATAAATACCAAGGTCCCATTACATGCCGCATGTGATGGTAGACACCAGAGCACATGAAACAAGGACCATCTCTGTGGTTAGGAGACGGGGAGAATTAACCAGTAAGATGATACTAAAAACAAATTGTACTTTAATGGCTAGGAAGGAAAGTGTGGTATAAATACAGAAGAATATGGCTTGGCCTTGGAAAAGATGCAGTATGGAGCTACTCTTTCTCTTTCTTACCGAGTTTGCATGAGACCCTGAGTTCAATTCCCACACCTCACAAATTTTTTCTGACATGTGCTAGAACATAGATTAAGCTTCAAGACTTAGGCTAAGCAAAATAAGCCAGTCACTAAAAGGACAGATAAGGATTCCACTTACAACAGGTGCCTAGAATTGAATTAATAGACAGAAAGTACAGTGGTGGTTGTCATGGGTGGGGGAGGAAGGGAGAGGGAGTCTCCTTTAATGAGACTCAGTTCTACATGGTGAAAATGTTCAGGAACTTGGCTTCACAGTAATGAAAATCTGAACTACACACTCAAAACTGGCTAAGATGGTTAATTTAGAGCTATATTGCCACAAGTTCTAAAAATCCATATATTACAGTTAGGAATAGCAAGACGCTAACTGCCCCTGGACCCTTTCCTGGGATGCTCACCTCACTTTCCTCCCTAAGAGAGAGACTTACCTTTTCCACTCCGACCTGGCCTGAGTTCACCATGCTCCAATGTAAGTCCCCTTTCTCTGTCCCCTTCCACAAGAAGAGTCCTGAATTTGCTCTCTTGGGCTGTGTTGTGTCTCCAGAGTGACTGCAGTTGGGACCAGGTCCGGATAGGCTTTGATCAAGGCACACTGTCAGGGCTCCTGTCTCCCTTTGTGTTGTTTTGTGTCCCAGGGCCTCCATTTCCTCAAGCAAATACGAAGTTGCTGTGAGAATTCCACAAGATCGGGTGGTGGGAGTTGTAGAACCCAGGATTCATGCATGCCAAACATGTCAAGCAAGTGTTCTACCCCTTAGTTACATCCCCAGTTCCTACTAAATGTAAAATTCCTGCAGATATATGCTCCTTCCCCACACCACCCTGTCCTTCAGTGTCCCAGGCTTTGTGCCCTTTGTTTCCCTCCTTGAAATGCCCTTCTTCCCCGAAGCCTACTAAATCCCAGCATATAACTTGAGAAATAACTGCCAATGAAATGAACCAATAGTCAAGCTCTAATAAGACATACTGCTTTCAAATTACCCTCGCCACCTTTACAAAGAGAAGTGAGCACTCCTGACACCACAGCATTCCTAGCAGGGAAGATACTCCCAGAAAGGGTATTTTGGGGGTACCCTCAAGTTGCAGCCTCCGTGTCTGCATACCCAGGATGGTCCTGACCTTGGATCTGCAGTTCTGATGCTCCCTACCTCCTAAACTTTTTATCCAAGAAGCAGGGAATATTCACAGAGTTGTTCTTCTCTTTGGTCCCCAAAGGCTCAGGCTGCCTAGAAGTTTCTGCTACCTGGGTACCAGTGTGAGTGCCCAGACATGCAACGAAGGGCCCTCACTGGCCATCCCGTTCAGTGTTTCCAGTGGCCCTTCTTTGACAATTTGTCTCTCTATGCAGTGACTCACAAGGTGTCTCAGGCAGTGAGCTGACTTTCGGAGGCTATGACCCCTCTCATTTCTCTGGGAGCCTCAATTGGATTCCAGTCACCAAGCAAGGTTACTGGCAGATTGCCCTGGATGGGTGAGTATCATCCGTGTAGAAGCCATGGTTGAACAGAAAAACTCACGACAGCCACGACTCAAACTGGACTAACTGAGTGACACTACCAGGCGCTGGAGTAGATGCTGGGAACCTGACATCTAGACTGGAGGTGTGGAAACACACAGAAAGGACTAGAGAAGCGGCTTCCTTCTGTATACATTTAGCAGGGCTCCTTTTAACTCACGCAGCTAACTGCCCTGTGTTCTTGCAGCCTTAATTAATCACGAGGCAAGGGCTGAGAGACATGGGGATTGCAAGGGTGATTTGGACTCAGGTTTTTGCTTTCTTGAAGCCTGCATGGAAGATGAGATGTGGTCCCAAATTGCCACCACACAAAGTGGATGTGGTCAGTGCTCCAAGAGTCGCTAGGATGGCCGGCCAGCAAACAGAGTGAGACTTCTCTGTCTGAAGGCTGAGCAGGGGTTGTGGAGGCAGGGGCTCTGAAATGGAGCCTTGAAATCCATGCATGAGCCTGGAGCTAATGGGAAAGTAGGGTTACACCCCTGTTACATGGCCAGCACCGTGCTAGGTGAGGTAGGAGCTCAGGGCAGAGCAATCTAGTTTCTGCACCTAAGATGCTCTGGATAAAAAGTAAAAGAGATCTAATGCTCACTGTCTACCGACGCTTTTCAGATGGCAGATATTTACCTATTCATGCTCATCACATCATTTTAAGGAATCTGTTGTTGTTTTATGGGTTGTTTTTTTTGATTTGTGTTGTTTTTGAAACAGGACCTTGCAATGTAGCACCAGCTGGCCTGGAATGCTCAGAATCTTGTCACCCCAGCCTCCTACATGCTAGAGTTACTTGCAGTTGTCCCCACCATGCCCAGATCCTGATCTGCATTTCTGAATGAAAACAGAGTACAACAGAAAATACAAGAATGTATATCAATGTGTGTCTGTGTGTGTGTGTGTGTGTGTGTGTGTGTGTGTGTGTGGTCAAGAAGTAAGTATATTTCCTACTGTGAATCTCAGCCAAAAAAGCAAGTTGAGTGTGGTATAATGGATCATGCCTATAATTCCAGTACTCATGAGACTGAGACAGGAGGATTGCTATGAGCTTGGAAGTAGTCTGGATAGAGTGAAACCCTGTCTTTAAAAAGAAGCAATTTGGCTAGGAATGGTGGCACATGCCTTTAATTCTAGCACCTGGGAGGCAGAGTCAGGTGAATCGCTTTGAATTCAAGGCCAGCCTGGTCTACAGAATGAGTTTCAGAACAGCCAAGGTTACACAGAGAGACCCTGTCTCATACAAACAAATATGCTAATTGGAAACCAGTCTTGTGGTAGAAAAGAGCAAAGGGGACACCATTATTGTGTCCCGATGTGATAAAGAGCTCCCCACAAGGAGCAGGTACTAACCATGGGGCCATGGGGCCCCTTGTCCTCAGAATCCAGGTGGGAGACACAGTGATGTTCTGCTCTGAGGGCTGCCAAGCCATTGTGGACACAGGGACCTCCCTCGTCACTGGCCCCTCCCACAAGATCAAAGAGCTTCAAGAGGCCATTGGGGCCACACCCATAGATGGAGAAGTAAATGTCTACCCAGGGTGGGGTTGGTGTCGGAGCAGGAGAGCCCGTCCTTGTCTGGGGAGAGAGCTGTCTCTGAGTTGATCCTTCTCTGTTTTAGTATGCTGTGAATTGTGCCACCCTCAACACAATGCCAAATGTCGCCTTCCTCATCAACGGGGTTTCATACACCCTCAGCCCAAATGCCTACATCCTGCCGGTAAGGACCATTTCCTTATTCTGTGAGTCACGGTGTCCTCCCCATGTGCCTGTCACTTCCCCCTTCACTTCGACTCCAAGTTCCCTCCCACCTAGTGCAGTTCTGATGTGGCATTTTCTCTGAGAGGGACAAAGTTGCCTGTGGTAGAAACTCCTGGGCTTGCTTCTAGTTCTCAGTTCTGCCATGGAGCAGCAGCTATTTATGTAGAAGACATTTAAGGGAGATTTTTAATGTTGCCATGAGGAATTGATCAACAAACACATTAATCCTCTGCACCGCCCTCATGCAACTGGAGATGTTATTATCCTGACTTATAGGGGAGATGCTGAGGCTCTCAGAGCTAAATAAATGGCTCATAAATGACTGCTGGGTCTGGAGAGATGGCTCAGCAGTTAAGAGCACTTGCTCCTCCTCCAGAGGACCACAGTTGGCTTGCTTGCACCCACTTTGTGTGGCTCCCAAACCACATGTAACTTCAGCTCCAAGAAATCCAAGGCCCTCTTCTGATCCTGTGTGTGCACAGATACATACTACACACAGATACATAAATAGAAAAAATTCTAAGGAGTGATTTAAAAAGAAGATATGAGCTGTTTTTGGAGGGGCAACATTCTGATTAACTTTTTTCCTCAAGCCAAAATGTATCTTTTATTGCAATGACTCCCAATTCTGCAGGTGAGGTAGAAACGAAAAGCTGGACATTTTGGAAACCTATAGTCACTTCACATCCCCTGGACCTGGTTTTTGATGTTGCACTTCTTGGGAAACACACTTTAATATGCTGATCTTTAACCAGAATCACTCATGCCACCAATGACAATGCCAGCATAAAGGTGCTAAGGCAGCATGACCTTCCCTTTATGCTCCAAACCATAGCTTCGTGGTAAGCCTCCTAGGCTCTTGGGGCATTCTTGAAAGCTCTTGGGAGAGCCTCTGCAGACAGCATGCTGAGAACAAACTACACGGTGAGACTGAGCCCTGCTCACCAGTTTCCATCACCATCACCATGTTACTGTGTTTCTTTTGGACCCCAGGACTTAATGGATGGGATGCAGTTCTATGGCAGTGGCTTTCTTAGTCTTAGTGGATGGGATGCAGTTCTGCAGTAGTGGATTTCAAGGACTTAACATTAATCCTCCAGGTAGACCCCTCTGGATCCTGGGAGATGTCTAGCACCTACATTCCCCTACTTTTACCCAACAAGAGGCTCTGCTTATACCCATACCCAACATGGTACTAGGGTCCTTTCCTGCCAGATTCCAATCAGGGCCATCGTAGTACATCGAGGATGCAGAAATGACTTGAAATTTTATCCTTGTCCTCTCACAGAGTTTTGACTTACCCCACCTCCTCATCAGCAACTTTGAGTTTCAGATGGTTGTTGGGAAAACCACACCTGCCTGGTAGAAACCAAATCTTTGCTAAACTGGAAAATAAGACTGCGGGGCAGGAGTGGTGGTGCATGCCAACAAGCCCAGCACTCAGGAGACAGAGGCGGGCTAGTGGATTCTGGAAAACATGAGTTACATAGTGTCTAAAAGAAAAGGAAGATTGGGGGAGATTAGGCTCCCTTCATAGAACAACGGATGTGTGCTTGCCTTTTGTCCAAGAAAGTCCACTCAAATGCTTCTTCCTCAGATGCCAAGAAGGAAGTGGTGATGGCTAGTCACAGAGTTGTTTCTCTCCCTTATAAAAATCTAGTTGAGCTCTTCTTGAAACTAAAGATTTAAACCAATGTGTTCTAATGCCAAACCTTTTCGCCAATAGCTCTCTGTGTTTCCAGTTATAAACTGATCAGGGCATGACTGTAAAGACACACAGTTCTCAGAATTGCAGCACACAGATGAGTGAACCGAGCAGACATGCACTGTGCTGAGCAAGCTGGAACATGGGCATGAAATGATTGACGAACTCACCAACCACAGCGGTGCCACTCACCTGCCGTCTCAGGCCATTTGGTGCCAGCCAGCACCACCACTCAGCATAGCTCCCAGGACTGTGTTCATCTTCCCCTTTCTGCTACTAATTGCTTCTTTTGGACCCTAGGACTTAGTGGATGGAATGCAGTTCTGCGGCAGCGGCTTTCAAGGACTTGACATTCCGCCACCAGCTGGGCCCCTCTGGATCCTGGGGGATGTCTTCATTCGACAGTTCTATGCAGTCTTTGATCGTGGAAATAACCAAGTGGGGCTGGCCCCCACGGTCCCCTAAATGGGGATGTATGTCTATATATGGATACCTGATACCTCTTTAGCCTGTTAGATCTCTTTATACCTATACAAAAGTCAGTTCCCACAGGATGCAACCATCCCAGACTAGAGAAAGCTTGAGAGCACACACAGCGCCTCCCTGACACTGCACACACACAGCCTCCCTAACACTGCACACACACACAGCCTCCCTGACACTGCACACACACAGCCTCCCTGACACTGCACACACACAGCCTCCCTGACACTGCATACACACACCACCTCCACCACCACCGTGATGAAAAAATGAAGTTCCATCTGTAGTCTTTATTGCTTTTTGTTGACTTTCTATCATGGAACTCTTCAAAGATATATACAAGGAGATTTAATGGCAAAATAAACCCTGTGCACTGCTACCCCACCTCACAGCCCATTGGTCGGGCCTCTACCCCACCTCACAGCCTATCCACACGTGGTCGGGCACCTCTATCTTCTCTCCCTTTGGCTCCACACATCTAAATTCTAAGCACCATATCATTTTTATCTAATGTCTAATATCCTTAAAAGTTAAAATTTAAATGTCTCTCACTCGCTCATGTGTCCCTGTTTTTACAGTTGATTTATTTGTATCAGGATTCAAACCAGATCCATAACTGGGGGAAAAACATAAATTGCATTCATTTGAAATCTCTCAAGTCTCTTTTCTTCTACAGAATTTAGCATTGTCAGAATTTTGCTAATTACAACCAGGGCATGGTGGTACATGCCTATAATTTAGCACTCTGGAAGCTGAGGCAGGAGGATCACTTCAAGTTCAATGATTCCTGGGCTATATAGCAAGCTCAGGCCGGCCAGGACCAGATGACAAGACTAGGTCTCATAAAAAGACCAAAAATAAGATTTTGACTGGTTAAAATCTAGAGGTATCATTTGACATGGGTCTCTGTGCCCACCCTTCCTATGAGACGGTAGTTAGATCCGGAGGCCTTGATTCATGGCAAACTGTCACATAGATGGCACTGGGTACTTCCCATCAGGAGGCAGATAATGCTGGGCGCCTTTAACCAGCCATGTTAAGTTGGATGAGTGGGTTTACAGTTGTCGGCCTCCACCATTTAATACAAAACCCTCTCTTTCAGCAGCCACTGACAGTCATCAGGGAACCCTCATGATGATTAGGGTTTCCCCAGTTTTTTTTCTTCATAAAAATCACCTTCCTTCATCACCCTTCTGCTCACTGTGAACTACACCTTCTATACAAAAGAAGACAACTGCCTAGGCTTCCCCTCCCCCACTTTACCCATCAATTGTCAAAATAATGAGAGGGTGCTATAGCAGAGGGTAATGGATTTAAACCTACCATTTCTAGCATATTACATTTATTTAAATAATCAATTTTCAATGACCTTTTAGGTTACTTCCTGTGAATTTCCCCAGCCCATCTTACACACTTCCACCCTATCAGGCAGCCTCAACCATTGTCCCAAAGAGTTCTTTGAAGCATGCCTACAAGTTTACTATCAATGAAAATATGTGGTAAAGTGTCAAACAGAAGAGGAGGTAGGGACACTCCCCAAAGTCTGTCCTGAAGGCTTTGCCAGGGAGAAACTAAGCTTCTGGAGTTGAATATATATAATTTCCTCTGGCCATATTAACAGGGATAGTTATTGGTATGCAACGTTTTTCTTTCTACACAAAAGAAATCATGGTCCACATAGTCTCTAAATTGCTGCTTTCATTTCAAAATATAAAAGCTCAGGCAGGAATATGGAAGTTCAAGTCCAGGATGCACTGCACATCAAGACACTGTTTAAAATAAAAATGAAAAGGCAGGAGGAAGAAGGGAAAATATGTGTGTGGTTCTTGATACTGCAGATAATTATTCTAACATGTATCTGCTGTCTGTTTATTCCATCTTCTTTCCAGCTCATTTGGCTCTTTGAGGTTCAGTTCAACCCAAAACAATCGATGCTTGATTTGTGTCAGGCACTAAATGTGATACTTTAAGACCTGCAGGGTCACTAGGAAAGGCCTACACTGTCATTTATAGGTAAGAGGAGTCAAGGGACACACCCCAAGCTGAAGGCAGACAGTCAGCCTGGATTCCCACTGGCATTCCACCCCTCATCATGGCCATGCCTATACTTTTTGTTTTCCCTTGATAGAGTTTATTCATTTCATTTGTTTTATTAACTCATGGCCTTTGAAGTTTAGTCAGAACAGCTTGATGTTCTAAACATGTAGTGA
>LOJH01000177.1:52472-75886 GCA_001685095.1 Ellobius talpinus | reverse complement strand
TTTTATTAAAATACATGATTGACAGAATACAGATAATTCTCCCACACCAGAGATATAGGAAGGTGGCAGAGCTTTGTGAGGCTCAAGTCTTAACCCCCTATACTGCCAATAATTAGGTAATTTGAGAAATAAATAGGGCTCAAAAAGAGACACAAACTCTGGGGTACTAAATCTTTTTGATAAGTCAAAGCATTAGGATGCAAATGACCCAAAATGTTTTGTTTCCATTAGTATTAGGTTTGGAAGCTAGGACATAATCATTTAGCCATCTTCTCCTACCATAGAAATCCAGACCTTTAGAGCTACATGAGGTGGTACCAATCTTCTTCTACAGAAGCACTGTATTCCTCAATTGCCATTGTTGTCTTCTGTACCTAGATTTCCTTTTTTACATAGATACATTGATGCTATGACTGAACTTGATTTGGTCAGTCCATGGAACTCTCCTTCCTTCCTAAAACCCTTCCATTTCTCCTCCGAATCTTGGCATACAGGGAATGATCTTCTGTTACATCAAAAGCAGACACAGAGAGGTAACATTGACTATGAACCGCTCGAATAACAACCTGTGAGTTAACATATCTTCAGATATTCTTACAAATAATAAAAACTGTTTCATTAGAAAGACATTTGGGATTATCCCTTAGCCTGTTTTGTGCTGACTAGGAAATTTAGAGAGATACATGTTGCTCATCATCATTGAAGACTGGAATCCCAACATCAAGACACAAGCATCTCCTCATCTCAACATTATATGGAAAAAGTCAAAGGGTGACCAGAGGACAGATGCCTGAACCCGTAGCTTCAACGCCCATGCAACTGACATTAATTCAACCATGAAGGTGAAACTCTTATAGCTAAAACCCCTACCTCTCAATAATCACTTACTGCAGATTAAGTGTCTGACACATGCTTTGGAGTACAAATTCAAACCACATAAAGATAAAGAAATGGGAATATAATGATTATGATCTACTATACACACTTTCCTCAAATGTTCTGCTGAGTTAAATCCTACCCACGGTAACTGAAGTGGAGGCAAATGTTGCAGACAATACTTTTTTATAAAGAAAAAAATATCTGAAAACAGATGAGTGGTGTTTAGTTCAAGATTTGTGTCCACTCGAGATTTGAAAGAATACATTGTTCTCTGAATCTGACTTAAGTCTGCTAAAAACACCTCCTATTTGTGAATTAAATGGAGCTTCCACTTGATCAAAGACACACAAGCATTGCACAATTTCACCATTTGTAAAAAGACAAGAGGAATACGTTTCTGAAAACTCCGAATCAATATAAACGGGCAGTGGGAAACAAGACAGCACACATGAGGCAGGTTCCTAGTCTTGGATAAACTTCAGAACATTCTCACAACCCATTTTTATAATCATCCCTTTGACACTATAAAGACTTTAGGGTAAGTGAAAACTCATGCTTCTGGTTTCTCTCAAACACACAAAAATGATGCAAGCAAGGAGTGTTTTTTTTTCTTTTTCTTCTCCATTGTGGCCAGGCTCAGTGGCTCATGATAGTCCCCCAAAGCCCAACAAGCACTGCATTTTTCTGGAAGCAGAGAATCAGAAAAATACTAAGAACTGAAACCACTCCAGGAAGAAGTTTAGAAAACTGTCTAAAAGATTGAACTGAGCTTGGTGGCCTAATTCTATAACTCCAACATGCAAGAGTTGGCATGACAATTACCATAAATGTTGGGCCTTTATGCACTACAGAGTAAGAACCTGCCTTAGAAACAAAACATGAATAAAACAGCTAAGCATTAAAACTACTCTAAAACAAATTGATGTGCACTATACTTTAACCTTGCAGTCTCTTATGTGCCTTTAACTCAGTAGTTCTCAACCTGTGGGTTGTGACCCCATTGTGCGAGGGTCAAATGACCTTTTCACAGGGTTCACATAAGACCATTGGAAAACACAGATATTTACATTATGATACATAACAGTAGTAACAATGAAAATAATTTTATGGTTAGGAGTCACCACAATATGAGGAAGTACATTAAAAGGTCACAGCATTGGGAAGGTTGAGAACCACTACTGCTTTAGGAATATGGTAACCAAAAAAAATTGCTTGAACCCTGACTCTTTAGGAGAATTATAAGAGTCTTAGAAGGCCTTTCTCAAATCAGTAGTCAAGAAACTCATAGGAAATGCCAACTTAGGTGAAGTTAGAATCCTTTTGTTTCTAGAGAAAATGACATTTGAGCTGTTCGCTTAATTTGTTTTGTTTGTTTTCTTAAGACCATTACCTGGAGGAGGGTAATTGGTCCTTGAATAGGCTGAGGTTCCTAAATCATAATTCACCATTAGTACTAACATGCCTTTGAGGTCTGCCAAACTCAGAATCTAGCAACTGTATAAAAGATTGAAAATATGGATAATTTTCAAGTTTTTTGACAAGAAGCTTTGCTTGGGAAGAAGGATTTGGGATACACCAAATAATGTACATAAGTGAAAATTGCCTAATATAGGCACTATTTTAAATATAAAACATAGGACACATATTAAAAACTAAGAAGTGTGAGCCAAGCTACATCCTTGAGTTCTTATTATGTACACAACTGAGAGGTTCAGCTGCCTCTTTCTAAGATATTTACATAAATAAATGGTAGATTCTTTTTCTACTTAAATCACCAAAGAATTCTAAACATTTAAAAATATCTTCAGACTATGCAATGGGATATAAAATGTTTAAGCATTGTTCTCTTGGTCATCAGGTACACAGACCACAAGAGCTATTTGATAGAAGAAAACAAAATATAACCTTCTTTGAAAATGAATCACAGCATCAACTCATTCCAAATTTAAACTCGGGGTTCTTTCCCTTCTCCCCCATACTTTTTGGGAGAAGAGATGAACTTGGTAGTTCCTTTATAATGGATTCTTGTTGTTAAATGGAATTTAAGTGTTTTTGTAAGATACACAGACGAGCTTAGTAGGTCCTTTACAATGGCAAAATCCATAGCTGTTCAGTGACATCAGTTCTTCCTCCGGCAAACAGTCTTTCAGCCAAATGTAGAAGAGGAAAACTGGGTCACCCAAACAGATCAGAAGTGCCCAGTGAATGCTCTCTGTGCATCTCTGGGGGACAAACCTCCAAGAACAGGATTTACAATCTAGATGTACTCATTAATACTCCCAAAGGGAATTTCAAGAGGCAAGACTGATTTTCAAGTCAATGAGCTTCCACAAACATCAAATTTGCACATTTTCATATAATTTTAAACTACAGCTTTCATTGACAGAGTACTTAGTGTGTTTTGTGTTGGGAAAGTCCTTCACTTTTTACCACATGCTGAGGTGAGAAGTTTAAACAGGGCATGAAGACAACAACAGGAAGGGGGATGGTCCCAGCCCTAACACATCACCCACTGGATTTTTTTTAGTGAAAAATACATATATAGTGTCTCACTCATCTAGTGTGAATCCAATTTAGATGCAAATACTTTCCATATTCTCTGTGTTCGGTCTAAGAATAAGTATTATATGTAAGATACTTAGTAGCTACTTCAATGGGTGCCATTCAAACATGTCAGGAAAGGAGAGAGCATAGCCTCTGATCCTTGTTCACCCCTGTGAAATGCTCCAGTCCAGCCTCCACTGACCCACTACCCCTTCACCGCTAGATCAATGCCTAGCACGCTCTGTCACACTGCACTGTGAGAAGGCAGAGAAAGAAAGGGATAGGAGTCAAGGCCCAGTGAGAGTGTTCTGAAGCACTAGCAGAGCGCGCCTAAGCACACCAATGCAGAATGTTTCCTTACTGTCGCTTTCATTCAATATTTGCCAAGTTCTTCTGGTCCATTTTGGAAGAAACTATTAAAGAGCTACCAAAAGATATGAACTAATCACTTCATGAGATATTCTTAATGAAGTATTTCTATGTTTTTGTTCATTTCTGAGAAAAAAACTATTTAAAACATATGTATTCTATATCATGTGCCTTTGGGAATATAGTACATATAACATCTGAATCAACCAGCTTATGGATAAAAATAAACTTATAGATGTCGAGAAGAATGTCACTGAGACACTTGGGGAGCTTTGTATTTTGGGCAGAAGAGTCAGTGACATTCATGCGACATTTCCTTTAATGATATCCCAGAAGAATAATGGCAGCCTTGGAGACAGTAGAGTCTGAGATCTGAATTTCAGTCCTCATTCTGTCCCTAATTGGCTCACCTAATATGAGGAAGCACACACATAGTCACATGTGCATACACACATATTTTGGGGCACTTGACAATTTTAATATCCAGTGGCTTGGTTCACAAAGTAAGCATTCAAAGAAATAATATATTCCCTGTTATTTGTTAATGTTTAGAGGAATGTTTATATAAAAATATCAAGACATATTAATCATTATTTGTTACACTATGGAAACTCATTGACCCTAAGTTCCTTAAAATATTAGGAGATTTTCTACTTCTTTAAAGTTATTGACCTAGGGGAAGAGATGAAGAAAAGACTTCAGGCAATGACTTAAGGATCCAAATAATATCCCCACTGGAGTATGGTAACTTGAATATGAGTTAGGATCAACATAGTAGGACCCACATTGGAAGACAAGGAAAAGAGAAAGTCCCAGAGAATACTGATCAGGGCTGTAGGCAAGTGGTCCCAAACATCTATGAAACCTTTTGGGTCTGAGATCAGATATCCATGTGTAAACTTGAGTAAGGGGAACATTATCTCAGATAAAATAAGATAGATTTTGTTTGCCTGACATAAACTGCCAGGCACCTTGGCCTCAAACATGAAGCGGCATCAGAATCAAGCATGGAAGCAGAGTAGATCCAGATAGACGGTTCAGCCATTAAAGATCACAACTAGAATTTGATTCACAGCATGAGCGATGACTTGAATAGAAATTCCTCCAAAGGAAGTATGATTATCCAATAGCTACTTGAAGAAGGAACAGTTTCAACTTCATTAATCCTTAAGAAAATGAAATATCAAGCTGGGTGTGGTAGCAAACACCCTTAATCCCAGTTCTAGAGAGACAGATGCATGCGGAGTCCTGTGAGTTCAAGGCCAGTCTGCTCTATATAATTTCCAAGCCAGGTAGGAAAGAAAATAAAAGGGCAAAGTTGTAAGATACTTAATCACCCAAAAGATAGCTATAGAAGAGTAAGTATAAGATTGTCTCAAAAAAAACCAAAAAAGAAGAGGAAGAGGTAGAGGATAAGGAGGACAAGGAGGAGAAAAAGGAGAAGTAGGAGAAGAAAAAAACAATAAGTGTTGAGATTTTTGTACCCCTTTGTGAGAATATAAAATCACATAGTTATTTTGAAAAAAATATGGAAATTCCTAGAGGCCATGAATTTGAAAGACAGCAAGCAAGGGTTGTATGGGAGGATTCAGAGGGAAGAAAGGGAAGGGTGAAATGATGCAACTGTATTATAATCACAAAAACTGAAAGTCCTTTTTAAAAAAAAGCAGCATTATATTACGATATGGCAATTGAATTTTTGTGTATATACCAATAGATTCAGACCAGTATCTTATTTCTAGATGCCCATGTTTTTAGCAATGTTATTCATAACAGGTAAGAAGGAAATCCAAAGTACCAGGGATAGATGAAGAAAAACACCAAAATGGAAAATGTATACACCAGAATATTATTCCCCATTTAGAAGACAGGAAATTCTACAATATGCGACTGCATGAATGAGTCTTGAGGACATTGCACTAAATGAAACAAAACTGACACAAATTGCCTGATTAAAATGACATGAAGTACTTAAAGAAGTCAAGCTATATGGTTGTGGTGGCAGGCTGGTGACCCAGGGACTGAGGGGCGACCAAATGTAATTACCATTAGGAAGCAGAGTTTCAGCTTTTTAGATAACTGGTAGCTTATCAATGTACTCAACATCAACGACACGGACACATAAAATTAAGATGGCAAATGTTATTGGTAGCTTCATACACAAAAATGTGTGAAAAACAAAACAAAAACCTTCTTCTTTTCACATAGTCTTCCAAAGTGTTGCATGTATAACAATATGTGAATCCAGTACATCAGCCTTCTCCACAGCAGATGTTAGGAGGAGGAGGACCTGGGATAAAACAAGCAGAAAATATGTCATGAACTGGGGAGATGGCTAGGTGGTTAAAATGTCTGCTGTGTAAGCAACAGGACCAGAGGGTGGATTCCCCTGTAACCCACATAAATGCAGAATAGATGCCGTGTCCTGACCGTAATTCCAGCCTTAGAAGATGGAAGGGGGATCC
Source organism: Ellobius talpinus (assembly GCA_001685095.1). Taxonomy (NCBI): domain Eukaryota; kingdom Metazoa; phylum Chordata; class Mammalia; order Rodentia; family Cricetidae; genus Ellobius; species Ellobius talpinus. The sequence goes on along the minus strand of LOJH01000177.1, from coordinate 69,629 downwards.
CAGAGCAAACTAGCTAGTGAAACTAGCTATATCCGTGAGCTCTGAGCTTGTGTGAAAGCCCTGCTTTAATGACTAAGGTGGAAGAGAGAGCAGGATGATTCCCCAAATCAGCATCAGGTCTCCGCATACACAAGCACACATGCTCATGTGCATATGTGTAGCACCATACATGTAACACTAAGTACATATATATATACAAAAAATGGAATAAGAAATGAAAACACAAAGGAATAATTTGGATGGAGTGGACCACAGCTAGAGAAACATGCTGTGTGGAAAACTAGCATTAACATGCATTTCATTCCATTCAAATTAGCTAAGAAAAGCTGAAGATGCAAGAGGTAAATGGAGCAGAACTCTTTGAGAAGCATGTATGCATTTGCTGAAACACATCATATGATTTATTAATTATTAGGGAATACAAACCAGTGTGAGCAATTACAACATTGCATGATGATCATAACATCACAGTTCTCATTGGACTGACTCTAAGAATTTCCACTGTACACCGTGTGCAAGACTCCACGCCAAGAACTTTATTGTGTGTCACCTAATTCAGTTCTCCAGATTTTAGTTACAAAGTGCCCTCAGACTTCTCAATACTTCTAGTTTGCAGCTGAGGAAGTGAAGGCCAGAGAACCCTAGTGACTTCCCCAAGGTTAAGTAGCCAGGGAAGGAGCCCAGCCGCTGAGTCGCAATGTGACTCATGATGCCTATGGGAACCAAGGCGTGGCATGCTGGACTCCCCTCAGACAGCGGGAAAGGATGACACCATGCAAATACATCTCTGACATCACGCGCTAAGATTCTTGTAGGGAAAACAAGCTCATGGATGCAGAGAAAGGCAGAGACCGTGTGGACCCCAGGTAGATTCAGGCCACATGTCCATGACCTAGCTATAGATTGAGTTTTTTCCCTGTACAAAACTCACTGTGGCAAGGGAGATTACTCACTTAAAGCACTGTTCTAGCAATGAGATTTGAGTTTCAAAGTAAACTTTGCCTTCTGTCATACTGAATGTTTGAGAAGCGACGATCTGTCTGGTACCATGCTTCATAGAAATTAAGGGTGAATCATAGCACTTGATTTGATGAAGTTCCTGTGAGATTTGAATGCAATCATGTGACCGAGTATAACTGAGGTACATAAGGAAATGTCACAGCACAGTCAATCTGAAAAGCAGCAGCAGAAGACTTTGCCTGATGGATGTGTATCATTAGAAACTAAACTTCATGTTAATGGTTTTTAATCATCAATATTATATAAGTATAAGGAGAAAAATAAAAGACCAATGCTGTTCTAATTTAATATAAGGCATTGACAATTATTCTTCTCTTCCAAGAACTGAAACTGTTCATACTTGCTTCTATGCAAAGTATATGGTAATATTCTCAGTAATTTTCAAGCCAATTTCGATAGTGGCAACTGGAGAGCCATTGGAAACAGTAGCTATGGGAGAGTTCTGTGGATAGTAGAACATTAAGAAGGCAGGAATGGAAATATTAGCTCAGACACCTCACATGCTCTTCTTCAGTTTTCTCCAGAATGCAATGGTAGCTCTACACCAGGAGCTATCAAAGGTACACTCCAGGTTGAAAATAATTCACAGTTTTATTAATTCTCAATGATACTTGATAGTCCCAGTTGGGTGACAAATAGTCAGACAACCACCAGATGCAATGTGGGGACAAATTTCAACCTTTAAATGTGTGTGTCTCATTTGTCTTCCTTTCCTGCTCTCTGAATCCTGGAGGATCACTCATAGCAGCTCAGGGATTCAGAGTTGGGCCACTAGGACCAGAAACAGCAGAGAGGAAGCAGCAACATAAAAAGTCATAAAATGAAAGAATCTGACTTTAGATAAAGAAGCAGCCATTAGGCTGTTCCTATAAGCATCTGTTGAGATACTGCTGATCACCAGCAAGCAGCAGCCCTGAATTACACACGCAGATTCCTAGTCTGGCTACACAGAGTACAACAGAAGCCTTGGACAGGAGACCCAGAAACCTGTCTTTTAAAATGCCTTCTAGATGGACCTGTCATCTAGGCACGCTGACATTTGAGAATGATTCTCCTGCCCCATCGAGCTACATGTAATTTGGTTTTCTTTATGAATTCTAAGATTATGCTCATTAAGCATTTGCAATCTATGATACTCCATATTTAAGCCACTAATCCTAGAGTCTGTCGAGGTTCAAAAATATCCTATAATCCACGACAGAGCCTGAAATTTCACAGCTGTTATATGTGGGGTGAATGTGATACTCCACACTCCCACACATTCTATTTCCATCTAGGAAGTCAGGGAGCAGTTTTAGATGGAAAAGTAGCAGAAGTGAACAGAGTTTAGAGCGATAGAGTTTTGGAATAGAGGATATATGAGATAACAATAATAATTCATGGCTTGATTTACTAAATAAAATTTGGGATTCATACAACTAGAAAAACAGAAACTTGGGGGACCATCTAATGTTCCCACAATGTGAATAGCTGTTGAGTCCTGAGAGCATCCTTATCTTCTCTCTCTCTCTCTCTCTCTCTCTCTCTCTCTCTCTCTCTCCCTCCCTCCCTCCCTCCCCCTTCCTTTCTCCCTTCCGTTTCTCTCTCTCTTTCTTTCTTTGAGGCAGGGTTTCTCTTTGTAGCTTTGGAGCCTGTCCTGGAACTCACTCCATAGACCAGGCCAGTCTCAAACTCACAGAGATCCGCCTGCCTCTGCCTCCCAAGTGCCGAGATTAAAGTATGTGTGCCACCAAAACCCAACCCACATCCTTATCTTTCTTTGGGCAAACTTGGAAAACAGCAACTTGATGTTGTTTTAATTAAATACATGATTAACATTTTGGATCTTTTCTAAAGATAAGTGTGACTAGAGAAATGATATTTAAAAACAGAAATTGAGATGTCATCTCGGGCTGTATCTAGTAAACTACAATAGTAACCAGTGGAGACAGAATTTACACACATACACACTGTTGACCTTGTACCAAATATTAGAGAATTTCCAAAAATAGTCTGTTTTTTAAGACATCAATGGCAGGATAAGGGAATTTTTGAAAATAAAATCCTTGAAAGATAAATGGAAAGGTGCTAACTTAATAAAGAAACAGAAAAAAAGCCTAAACTTATGCAGACAAAATCTATCAGTGAAGCCAATTTTCTCCTTCAAAAAACGAATCCAGTTCAAGTTCTCCAAGAGCTAGCTCAGGTTAGTAGGCAAGCAACACACAGTTCCAATAAGCAGTAACCAGCTTCATAGTGTATAGATTTCCTCAAAGTTCAGCTCAAAGGAAGGACCATGGTGTGAACAGCTGGTAGAGTTGGCTGCCTTCTCCTCTGACCTTGTTCATTCTATGACTAGCAGACACACTGTTTGCCACCAGAATAAAGTTCTGAAACCCACTTTCTAAATACAGTTAACCATCTGCCTCAAGAAGGCTCCTAGCCAGAGCGTGGAGTGTGGTTTCAAAAAGCACAAGGCTATTCATGCGATCTCCACAGAGACAAGATGGGAGAAATACAAAAAAAAAATGAGTGATCAGAATCCAGCATGCAAAAGGAAAAGAAAACCTCAGACGTCTTTAAGAGTGTTTCGTGCAATAAATAATTCCTATGTCTACATAACAGACACCACAAAGCACTTTCGGGACAGTTTCTGGTACAGAAGGGGTCAGATCAGCACCTTTGTCGGGTTGGGTCGGAAGAACAGTCTGTATTGATGGCAGTAGGAAGCGCTGTGCAGTTTTAAAACATAAAGGTGAAAAGGTGAAAACAGCACTAAAGGGTGATCACTAGATAATGGGCAGCTCTTTTCTGAAGGTGTATTTATCATGAGACTCAAGCAAATTGAGAAAGCCTAGATTTCTAAAGAAACAGCTATTCATGAAAAAACACAGGAGTAAATGCCCCCTCCCACCCAGCCAGGACATATTTCCCCAAACAATAAGACCAGTGTGACTGGAATATAGAAACAAAGGCAGAAATGAGATAAAGTACAGAACATAATTATAAAAGTAACAGGTACTGGACATTGTAAGCTCACACAATTCATGCCAAGAAGTTGAAGTCATTAGAAAAGAGATTTCCTTTTAGGGAATGGCATGATGTATGTTTTTTTATGCCGAATATATTTAAAAACATAGATTAAAAGAATGAATCGAGGCATGGTGGCTCATACAAGTTAATCCAGGACTCAGGAGCAAGAGAATTGTAAAATTGAGAATTGTCTTGCTGCAGAGGGAGTTTCAAGCCTTTCTAGTCTACAGAATGTGATTTCATCAAAACATAACAAGGGGAGGGGTGGAGAAGAACAGAAGCAGAATGACAAGATGAAAAGGAATTAATTGAGATTAGAGACATAGGAAGGAGCAGCAAAACACAGGCTGATTTAGAATCTGCCAGAGAGTAGAGACAGAGACAGAATTGTCTCAAGTGTTGGGTGCGGAATGTAGGAAAAAGGGAGGCACAGGTTGAGTCCAAGGTTGGTGTGAACAGCAGGATAAGTAATCCTCTCCTCTTGGTAGGCAATACTAGAGTAGAGAGAGCCCTGTCGCTGGGTCTCTGGGAGTTTAGCTCGGTGTTTTCATATTAAACCTCTGAGATGAGGGGTTTGAGTCAACAGTAAGAGTCGAGCTGCAGTTAGAAGCAGAAGTAGCAGATGGTTGCATCTGACCCCAGAAAATTCTCAAGTATGCTAGAGTCAGAAAGGGAGCCATTAACATCCCTTAATTCGGAAGACCTGATTTTCATACACTTGGAGTTACATTTCCAGCTCTGCATACCTTGTCTCATGTCCCTTCCTTGTTCTCCATGCTTCCTCACACCATGAGCTGAGCAGCCCCTTCTGCCACATGTTTCTATCAATATGATATTCTGTCTCGCCTCATCCAAGGTAACAGAGCCAGTCAGCTATGGACTGAAGCCAGGAACCAAAACAAATATTTCTTCTTTTGTTGTTGTTGTTTTTTTTTAATATTTTATGACAGTGACAGAAACCTGACTAATACAATTGTATAGATGACATTTTATTTTCTACTGGAAAAATTCATATTTTACATACTTATCTATATAAAAATAGTCACGGAAGTGGAACTGCAAGATATAATTAGGTGTACCACCCCAAACTGTGAAAAGGCAGAACTAGCTCTTAAGAGAACTCAGTAAAAGTAGAAGAAAATTTTAAAATAGAAACAAGAAACATTTTTAGGAAAGTTAGTGTCACAATCAGAAAAACATGCATGGGGTAAAATGGAATAATAAAAATATAATTTCATAAAAATAAAATTATACTTAGAATACATCATATATGCCACTTAGTGAAGACTTTGAGATGGAGGTCTACCTGAGTTTTCACAGACAATAGCTCAAATGGATAAATTGTTGTGGGGCACGAAAAAAATTCCATGACATAAAGAGACTGAAAAAAGTGTTTACCATTTTAAAAGAAGTTAAAAGCAAAATTTAGATTGGATCCATTAAAGAGAATGCATGTTGAAATCATAGAAGACTAAAAATGAAATTGATGTTTATTTTTCAGTCTGTGGCACTGAAGGTACAGCAACACACTCATGTATCTCCTCCAAACACAGTCACATAATTAAAATCTTTTTAAAAATAAATCTTTTTAAAATATGTATAAGATTTGAAGCCAGGCAGTGGTGACACACACCCTTAATCCAAGCACTTGGGAGGCAGAGACAGGTGAATCTCTGAGTTCGAAGCCAACCTGATCTACAGAGCAAGTTCCAGGACAGGCTCCAAAGCTACAGAGAAACCCTGCCTCAAAAAAACAAAATAATTAATAATAATAATAATAACAACTATTATTATATTATACTATGTTGTATACTTATATTATACTATAATAATAGTTGTTATTATTAAAACATTTGGAAAGATGTCAACTATACAGTCCTTTCAAAAAGTCAAAATAGATATCTGTTGGGATTGGGTTCTTCATTGTTGTCCTGTTATCACAACCACAAACAACTGTGTGAATACTGACATTTCAAAAGGGTTACAAAGACATGCACCAAGTGAGAAGCAAAGAGAGAATTGAGAGATGTAATGGAAATCTTTTTTCATTTCAGCACATTCTGATTATTTATCTTTCCCTTTGAATTTTGTTCTGTTTTTAAAAGTGCTGCTCTGTCTTGTGTTGAGCTGTTTATAAAACACAATTCAGATTATCTGAGGTAACCAGTCAAACTCTCTAGTCTGATATCTTAGTCTTCTTCCTTTTCTACAAAGTGAGATAGACCATTAGCAAACTCTCTGAAATGGAATTTTTGGTTATCAGTTAAAATAATACATTCATTATAGCACTACTCACAACAGCCAAGATGTGGCAACAGCCTCAGTGATCAGCATAAAATATGGCCAACAGAAACAAAGTACATACAACTGAATGTTCTTCATTAAGCAAAAAATTCTTCAATATGCAACAATATGGATGAACATGGAGGACATTGTGCTAAGTGAAATAAGCTATTCACATAAGACACCCACTGAGTGAGTCTGCTTCCATGAGCTAATATCAAGTATGCAAACTTATAGAATCAAAATATGGGTTGGTGGCTGCCGGAACTGAGGGAAGAAGGAAAGAGAGAATCAATAGGAACATAGTTTCAATTAAGACTAAAGAGTAAGAAGATTTTCTGTGCAACATTGTGTGTGTAGCTAATAATGCTGAACAGGGCACTTAAAAACCAGTTTCCGGTGCTGACCTCGTGATGAGAGTATGAACTACAATGGCATAAGTTCATGTCCACACTGCTGTAACGTTGCCTTAACATGAGACCATTTGCTAAGTTTTTCTCTTTCTCCCTTCTTCCCTCTTGTCTTTCTTTTCTCCCATAAATAACTATTGAGTGCTTAACTATGATCAAGGAGTGAGCTAGGCCAAAGATACAAATCAATACTGAACAAGACAGCCACAGACTCTGCCTTCATTAAACCTGCCTTCTCATGAAAGGCAAAGAGGAATAATAAATAAAATAACATTTTTAAGACAGGAAATACTATCACCGCCGCACCAAAAGCCTTCATGTAAAAGTCACATTGAGTAGTAAGTCCCCAGCACACCAGAGCAGGGCATCCCAGCTGAGCACTCTGCCAAGAGAACAGCACTTTAGCTTAAACGTCTGGACCATATTGAAGAACTCTGAGAGACAGACAAGGACACCCGACAGGAAAGTGTCTCCTCGGGCTGGTACCGGCACTTGATCCTAAGAGATGGTTATAACTGATGAGCTGGACACGCACTTCTCTTTTAATTGTAGTAGGTTTCCTTGGAGAGACGACCCTGGGCTCTGTTCCACATCCTCTGCAGACAGAATTTCACAAAACCACTGCCAACAACCGTGGTCACATCTTCACAACTTACTAAATGTTTAAAATATCTCCTCTTACTGTACATTGAACTTAAAAGGCTGCTAAATTAATTACAGGAATTTTTATATATACATTAATGCGTGGGATTGATCAGAAAGGAAGAATGCATAAATACAGCCTCCATTTACCATTTAATTTGCTTCGGTGGAGTCAAATAGAGTTACTTATTCATGTGTCTGTTACAATCAAAACCAATGGGTCAATTGTTGCACTTTATAATATGATTAATGGTCAATGTGCACTTTTATTAAAATGAAAGAGATTTGTTTTCCCTTGGAATTAATAATAAGAGGACATAAGACTGGGTGACATTTTTAAGTCAATACTATAAATACATCTAAATAAATTAAGGCATGTTACCAGAAGATAGGAAATCTATACACTATGAAGCAGAAATAATTGTTCTACATTTTTCATTTAATATTATAACAGAATAAAATCCATATTGATGAGAACATGTAAGAATTCTGGAACATTAATATATTTGCAGCATAATTATTTTAAAATGACACTAGAGGTAATATTATTAGCTTGTAAGTAGATGTTATATGCCTATAATTTGTTTGGCTTAGTAGCAGGTTTTGTTTATAATCCAATTATTGAAAACTCTCCCATTCACTGGGATTTGCAGTAGAATGTATATCTACAATTAAGCCATGAGTACATTTAAAGCCACTTAACCATGACAATTTCCAGGTGACAGCACATATTCCTCCTCCAGATAACAGGACTTTCCCTTTTCACTGTCATAACCAAAATTTAACCATTTACTGCCTGTAAATTGCTTAAAGTTTTAAATGTTATTATTCCTTTTAATTTTTTTGAGGCAGGAACTCATATATCCCAGGCTGGCCTCAGACTCGCTGTGTAACTGAGAATGACATTGAACTTGTTATTCCCCTACTTTCCCTTTCTGAGCATTAGAATCAGGGGTGTGAACTGTGGTTTCTGCCATTTATGTGTTGCTGGAGAGCTGTCTCTGTGTTAATCAGGCACTCAACCAACTGCAGTAAATTCCCAGTCCATCAGTAGGTATTTGTTTTTATTAAGTGTGGTTAGCTGGCTTCTAGAAAGACAAAGTTGGCAGTGATGAAGAGGTACCAGCATGCATCAGTGTCCTACTGAAAAAATTATACAGGATTCCTCAGCAATAATGAAGCAATAAAACCCTCCAATTGTTACAAACTCAATATCCTAATTTTTCTGTCCTTAAATGACTACAAATTATTTATCATATAAACATTAATTACATATTATATACTATGTAAATAGTCTAATACATAAAAGAAACATTTAATTCAATGTTATGTATGTTAGTCAGATCTTATTTTTAATAGAGATAAACCCAAACAAAGTCATCTTAAATGTTCTTGATTCAGAAAAATAAGAATAGACTAATGGTTTTTCTCACAAAACTTTTCTAATGAAATGATTTTATATTAAATAAAAGACAGGAGAAAAATTAAGTCAGCTCAACACTTCTGGAAATCTCATTGATTTTATGTCTAAGTGTGAATTTTTCTAAAAGTAATTTTTTAAAAAAAAATCTAAAACTGAAAGTTGCCCTTTCCTGGGACTAGAGATAAGGTTCAGCAGTTAAGTGACTCCTTGGTCTTTCAGAGGACCTTGGTTTGGTTACCAGCACCCCTGCAATAGCTTGAGATTGTTTGCATCTCCAGCTGCAGCAGACAGGATACCCTCTTCCAGCCTCCAAAGGCTGCAGGCATGTGTGTGTCCCATGTACATACATGCAGGCAAACACTCAAACAGATAGAATAACTTAAAACTATCCTTTTCAGCATATCCAGCAGTAAGCATGGCAAGCAGAAGATGTATTTTCTGGTCCTAGACCAGCACCTTGGATGCCCTGTCATGGATTAACTTTCTGGCTAATGTGGATAAGATACAGGTCCTAGTGTTTTGTCTCACCCTAGTCAAGTTGTTGCTACAGCCTCATTCTGTAGCTACAATTAATGCCCATGATCTGTTAGTCTTATATAAAGGATGTTACTCTTAATAATGACCGGGCTTCATCTGATCAGTGGGCAGCGGAAAAGCATACAGTGCAGAAACAAAGGGTTCAGAAAAGGAACAAACTGCTTCTAGATAGTCTCTTCAACATCAAATTTAGTTGGCGTTTCTTCCGAAGCACACCTTCAGAGTTCTGACTTGCCTCGCCCTTGTGTGAGCCAACTATTTTAAATAGTTCTGTTTTATGTGGCTATATGTAATAGGTTCTCCAGGCCTGTGGCCTCATTTTTCCCATAAGAAAAACTTGTAGTCATATTCCGAAGTATTCCTCAGAACGCCCAGAATAAGAAATTATCTTGTGATAGGTAGGATGTGATAAGAGACATGCCTATCTCGTTGGCATGACTGAAAGTAAGAACTATAAAGGTAACAAATTAAAAGTAATGTCAGAAGTCACGGTATCAAAAATTCCACTAGGCACATGGAATACTGGGAATTACCTTGATTATTATCCAAACTCTGCAAATAGTCCAATATTACTGATCTAAAATCCATGAATTCACTCAACAATAATCACACCATTGTAAACTGTGTGCAACTCCTCTACTGTTGATATTACTAGGAAAAAGACATCAAAATACCAACCCACTCTAGTGGTGGTAGATCTCATTGTACAATGTGTGCTCAGTATGCATGAGGCCCTGTGTTCACTCCCAAACATATCTATGTAACAAACACAATTTATGGAATTTGCAAACTAACTTAGTGTCATAAAGTAAACAAAGTAATATAAAGTATAGACAGAGAGTGACATAGTTACTGTTCTATTGCTGTGAAGAGACACCATGACCAAGTCAAGTCTTATAAAAGAAAGTATTTAATTGGATGCTTGCTTATAACAGTTTTAGAGGATTGGTCCAAGATGATCACGGTGGGAAACAGACAAGCATGGCATTGGGGCAGGAGTTGAGAGCTTTAAATCCTGATTCACAGGCATCAGGTAAGTAAAATACACTGGGCCTTGTGTGAGAACATCCAAAATAGTGTCACTAATGGAGGACCAGGCATTCAAACATATGAACCTGTGGGGGCCATTCTCATTCAACTCACTACAGGTGGTAAGAACAACAATAGGCAAGGTTCTTGAAGTATCTCTACAGAGGGTCATCAAGTTTGAAAGAGGCAAATGCCTAAGAGAAGACAGAGAACTTCAGGAAGAAGGAACAGCAAGCATCAGGAATCTGAGAAAGGAAGATGCCTTCATTTCATGAGGAATGGTTATACCCAGAAGACAGAAGAGGAGGATACAGATGGAGTAAATACACTCAAAAAACTTGGAAATTAACTATAAGGGCAATGAAAGTACTGTTATTTTTTAAAAATTCAGAATGTATTTATATACCTCTCTGTGTGTTTTCATTCATGTGCATGCACACATATGCCATGACATATATGTGGACGTCAGAGGACAACTTTCAGCAGTCAGTTCTCTTCTTCCATCATTTGAGTCCTAGGTAATAAACTCAAGTTATGAGCCTTGATGGAAAACTCCTTCATCTGCTGAGCTATCTTACCAGTTTAGACTTATTCTTAGGGCTTTGATAAAAGATGAAAATAATCAAATTAATACTGCTAAAATGTTCTTTTTGACCCTTGTCCTTGAAGCAGTGAGGAATGGGAAGTTGCCAAAGCAGGGAGACCAGTTAGGAGATTACTATTTTGTTAAAAAGCGTAAGCAATGTAGACAGAGAGAACTCACTAAAGGATTTGTTTACCCCGCTAACATATTTCCCAAATCAAAAGCAACATCTATGTCTGTATGGGTCAGGCAAACTCACAGAGAAACTGAATAGGAGAATAGACAGAACACATGAATTCTGACTGAAGGATGTAGCACAGAGGAAGGGCATGTTAGCATGCTTAAGAGCCTTGGTTTGTGCCTCAGTGCTTTGGCAACAATGTAAATGGAAGAAAACGAAGGAAGAAAAAAGAAATGCAGACAAAGGGAAAGGAGAACTGGACTCAGTCTGACAAGTGTGAGGCATTAGAAACAATTCCTTCCCTGTCCCTGAGTTTCCTCAACCGCAGAAAACAAAGTTGAGTAGAATGAATTCTATGGTCTTGTCCAGCTATGCCACTTGAAGAATCTATGGAGTGCTTATGAGTGATCATAAAATTAAAAAAATAAAATAAAAAATAATATCCGAAGGAAAGTGATTCCATCTATTCCAGTCCCCTTGGCTTATTTCTTTCATAACAGATTAAAAAATCAATACAAGGAAAATCCAGTACATTATCTATCATTCTTGATTATCAGTCATGATGATAATTAACACACAAGTTGTTATGTAGGTGATATGTGAGCAAAATAAGACAACTAAGCTGAGGGAATTCTGGACAATAGTTCCCTTAAAAAGCAATAGAAATAGTCATAAGTGATGTCTCAGAACTACTATTGTTATGATGAAACCCCATAACCAAAACAATTTGGGGAGGAAAGGGTTTATTTGGCTTATTCTTCCACACTGTTGTTCAATGATGGAAGTCAATACAGGAACTCAAGCAGGGCAGGAACCCAGAGGCAGGAGCTGATACAGAGACCAGAGAAGGGTGCTACTTACTGGCTTGCTCTCCATGGCTTGCTCAGCCTGCATTCTTTTAGAACCCAGGACCACCAGACCAGGGATGGCACTACCTGCAATGAACTGGGCCCTTCTCCATCAATCACTAATTAAGAAAATTCCCTACAGGCTTACCTATATAGTCTGGTCTTATGGAGGCATTTTCTCAATTGAGATCCCATCTCTCAAATGACTCTAGTCTTTGTCAAGTTGCCATAATGCTAGCCAGCACAAGTGACTTCTCACAATTGATGCTAACACACAATAAAACTAAAAACATCTTCTTCTTCCCTTGATTCAAATAGCTGAATATGAAAGTGTCACATCTGTAGAGTTCATGTTTCCTAGGACTTCCCCAAGCAGCACCATTCCATATTAATGCCTTGAATTGAGAGGGAGTCCCAGGAGAGTTGGTTTCATTCAGTTAAATGGTATTTTCTGGTAGATAGAGGTCACTTGTATCTCAGTGGGTCCAAATGTATGTGCCGCAAGTGTGGGCACTGACAGGATGAAGTTTTAGAGATAAAGTGTTTTGAAATGTATGAAGAATGACGTTTTACAGGAAAATGTAATAGGCATCATCAAATACACCAGCGTGGAAATATTTCCTACTCAAAATCAATGTTCTGTGCATTTTTGTTTTTTAGGGAACTGTACTATAAGATGTCTCAATTGATGGCTCTGAACTTCTTAAATTAATAAATAAATTTAATTTCCCAAACATGTTTAGAAGGGACTGCTCCATGAAGTAGGAAGTGTTGGTTGATGCAATATTTCCTCCAATACTAAACAACCTCATTCTTTGAATAAAAATAGGCCAGCTAGTCTTGCTTGTAGAGTTAACATCTGGATCAAGGAGAGACACTTGACCCCTTGACTTCCAAATGCACACACATGACACACATACAAAAAAGATGCTAATGCATTGAAAGTTACTGCTGTTGTATATGTGACTTTAGATTTCTGAGATTCAGAAATGTAATTACTGTCATTATCACCTGGATAGAGTAAAAGTGATAATGGCTTCATTCTTACCTCTTGCATCACATTTGACCTCAAACCAATTTGTTGTTTTTTAATTGCATTAATGTTATTTACTACGTCCCTACAAAATGAATAGTACAAAGAACCACATTTTACTTTTAAAGGAGTTATATTTGTGTGTGAGGCTACATAGGTGCACTGTGTATGCATAATCCTTCAGAGGAAGAAAGGGAAGTAGGTAATCTACAGATAGAGTTTCAGCAGCTGCAAATCACAATTATGGTCTGGGAATCAAACCTGGGGCCACTGAAAAAGCAGTCAACACTCTTAACTGTCAAGTCATCTTTCCAGCCACCCTCATCTCATTTTTTACATGAAAACTCGATGCAGTTGAATGAACTTAGCTTTATCTTTAAAAAATAAATAAGAGAGCAGGAAAGTGGCTAAAAGCAGGGACTTTAAAAGTCACAAAACGTGTATCTAAGTCTTCGATTCTAACTAATAACTCAATGGTCATTACAAAAGTATTAAACTCCCCAAACACACAAACTTTCCCAGATGGAAGAAAGAAATGCACTGGGCTGATCTTTGAGAAATTCTGTCATGTCATTTATATGTAACACTTATTTTCCACATATTCTATATTATAAAATAATGACCAGCAAAAAATAATTCAATAGCATTGGTTCCTAAGCAAATGATGATAAGAAATAAAGGAACTCTTTAATCTCTGAGTAATAGCCACATCTCTGTTTGTTACTAAGTTTTCATCCAATAAAGCCAAAAGCAAAAAAGTTAAGTCACAAATGTACTTTGGAGCAACAGAAGATGGTGACAGGTTATATCAGTACTGTAGGATATAGGTAGAATCAGCAAAGAAAGTTTTCAGGCAACGTTTAACATTGGGACATGAGTAGGAAAAGAAGCTACCTCAAGTGAGCCAGGCATTCTCATAATCAGTGGTGTCCTCTAACAGTGCCTGTCACTGCCATAATGAATGAGAAAGAAAACAAACACAGGAATAACCCTAAAATTTGTCCATGACCAAAGGTTGAACAAACACCTACAGGAAAGAAGCCTATCCTCCAACAGTCTCAGCTCTCACGTTTTAGTTCCTTTTCATGATGACAATAAAAATATCTGATTCTCACAGCTTTACAAAGCAATGGATGTTCAAGCCAATCACTCTTGATTTTGGATAAGTCTACACATTAAAAAAAGTATACCCTAAAAGTATGTGTAGTTCACTATTTTAAAACTTGGTGATTGATTCAATTCCAGGTAGGAGTCCTACATTCTATATGCACATTTTGTCAAAAACAGGTTGGAGACTGGAAGGTTTATCCACACTCATTCTTTGTGTCAACAAGTCTTGAAAAGATTAGGGATACGCTGATTTTGTATTCCTTGAAGGAGTTCATTACTGTTTGATAAGCTAGAGGTGCATCATTGTAAGCATATCCATATTGGTGGGAAACAAAATGTCTCCAGGGAAGTCAGAACTAATGTGTCTAGCTCAGTCCTTTTAACAAATAAAATGTTATTAAGTTATACTATGCTTTTCTTGGGTATGTGTTTCTGTCTAAGGGAAAAAATTTCTTTCATTTTTATTGGGGGGTGAAAAGGTAATAGTTATATGAACACATGACAGATATGTCTGGCACAACCACAGAAGAGAATATGTGAAATAACATATGCATATAGAATGCTGAACTGGAAGCTCATGGTTCTTTTCTTTCTAAGCTTTGATCCATTTGGCATGGTCATGTATCTAACACATGCAATGTAATTTTTCTTATACTTAATTTTCCCCCAAAGAATAACACCTACTTTTAAAGGCCATGTTTTCCTTAAAGCACAACAAAACTTCTTCACAACAATAAGTTTGCTTGCCAAGTGAATAAAAAGTAAGTTTAGTAATACTTAGCATGAGTTAATACTGAATTGGAGAATTTTAAATACTGGAAGTTTAAAATTTTGAATTTTAAACTACTAGTTAAACTACTTGAATTTTAACTACCCAACACATAGAAAATCATGTCTAAATACTTGATGAATAAATGAATGAGTGAATGAACAAAAAACTGGGTGCCAATATAACTGAGATTAAATCAGGAACAAGTATCAAACACGTACAGGTGACAGATTTATTCTTGTCAGGAATAGTCAAGATCAATTTTTAAATATTTGGAAGGTCTTCATACAGGTACAGAACCTTGTGTACTTTCCTTTATCCACATTGACATGACAACTGGTATTGCCATTATACCTGTTGTGCTCAGGTAACCATACTGCTGGGAGTCCATGGGTGTATGTTCTCCTGTTATGTCTAGGGGACACCATCAAGCAGTAGGCATCCTGGTCCTTTGATTCCCAAACCTTTCATGATATTCCCCAAGCCTTAGGGGTAAGAGTTGCATCATTGAGGTTGGGAACTCCACTACACTTATTCTACATGTTTTGTCCAGTTGTAAATATCTATCTGTATTTTTCTCTCTCTGTATCAATAAAACACTTCAAGGTCCTAATCCTAGATGAAGAGCTATGGGTGGTCGATGACAACTGACAGAGGTAAAACCAGTTTACTTTACAGATAAATTCCTATGTAGGTAGTCCAATTCTAAGTAGTCAGGCTTGGACACATATACATACAAGCAACACAAAATGTATTCAACAGATCATATAGACATATGTATATATAAGGTTTGTGTTCATATGTAGCAGCAATAAAGAAGTCATCAATTTCAGAGAAAGACACAGAAGTTTGGAGGTAGAGGGAATGAAATACATGGAGTACTCATATATGAAGTTCTCAAACTACTTTGAATAGCAAATATTTTTGAAAAGCATTTTTGCCTAGCATATAAAAATGCCATCCATGGCTCAGGATACTTTGGAACATAATAATTATTGAGGTTTCTGGTTTACAATGATTCCTTCAAGATAAAACACCCCCTAAGACCATATTAACATTAGTTATTTTTATGATTTGAATTTGGAAATCCCCTCAACAGATTTTTATAGCATATAAATTTTTCATTAAATAAATTGTGAAAAATAAAAAATGAATAACAGAAAGCTTAATAACATTCCAAAGGTTTGTTTGGCTAGTTTAGAAGGCACAATGAGGAATGCTTCAGTACCTCGGATAGCTCCAAGGAGCCAAAGCATCAAATCTATTTAACTATCTCCTTCCAGTGGTAATCCTCTCGCTAAAAAGAACTGTCATTGTTGTGACTGATTCATTCCCCTTAAAATAAGAGAGAATCCCTTGTCTCACCACTACTACCACCACCACCACCACCCCACACACAACATACACACATAAATAACTGACCCACTTGTCAAAAAGGAAAGCACCCCTCTTGATTGGGAAACAAAGTAATCACTCTAGAAAGCTGACTCAGGGAGACATATCTCATGAATTGTGACAGCTCATTCTGAGGACAGTCTCTCTCCTTCACAGTCTGGAGTAAGGAATTTACCTGCAGGACCTGATAAAGAAGTCATCTAAAAGCTGAACTAAATAAAACATGCCACAAAAACATAATTCAATGATGCAGATGCAGATCAACCATCCTTCCAAATACGGCTGCATTGAATCATGTTGCCTTTTCATGAGGTTTTGTATCCATGAAATAACCAATGAGAGCTACCTATGAAATAATCATCATGACTAAAAGTAAAAATATATGACGTGTTATGTCTCAAAGTCTACATAAGTAAAACACTTTCAAGTATATGCAGGTCATCTCACCCACCCCTGTTTTCTTTGCTCCTCTGCTGAGTTCTTACGTGTGTTTCTGTTTTGTGACTGTCACTCTTGGGTTGGATATTTGCTTGCATAGTTCTATCACATTGAGTTACAAATTCCTTAAGAGCTCATGTTGTGGTCAACTCTGTATCATCCTTAATAGCAAACCATATCCTAGACACAGTAAGTACCAACAGTATTGCTGGACACAGTGGAGCTGAAATAACTCAACTGTGGTTTTGTGAAATGTCTGTTCTGAGCAGCAGGATTGGGAACTATCCCAGTACATAATCTTATTACTGGAGAGAGAAAGGAGGAAGGGTTGCTGTTTCTGACAGGAAACATAACTCAGAGATTTGGGGCATCTGGAAACACTTACCCCATAAAGAACCCTACAAAAGAAACTAATACAAGCCATGCCTTCTGATGAGAAGTTGC
>LOJH01000177.1:41058-52385 GCA_001685095.1 Ellobius talpinus | reverse complement strand
TGAGAGGCCAGAAGAAAATGTATAGACACATGGCATCTTGGGTAGCAGGTAAACTTGACAGAGAAGGATTCCAAGAAGAAAAAGAATGACAGAATGAAGGAAGGGAGGGAAAGAGGGATGGAGAAAAGGAAAGAGGGAAGGAGGAAGAGAAGAGGGTTAGGTTTAAAAATTTAGCATTATTAAAATGTGGTTTGGGAGAGCAATGAAATCTTTCGATTGATAATTATAAGATCAGTAAATAGAAGATGCTAATCAACATCTCACAATAGAAAAACAACCTTATTCTTGTTTGCTCATAGGATTAAGAGCAAAGGAAAAGTGTGAATATGTTTTTGTTTGTTGAGGAGGATTTCCTGGGTAAAGCTTCAGTGCAATGTTTTGCAAGAGTTCCCTTACATTTGTTAAAATAGATTTTCAACTTAAATAACCCCAATAATTACTAAAATTCCCCAGCTTTCAGTGTGTACCTAGTTTTACCAACATCAGATTGACAGTCTACTTTTGCGCTTATACAAATTTTTCTCTCGGATGCCGTTGTCTGGTGAGTCAAGACAGTTATTAAGAATGTGGAGCACTCTCTTTAGAAACCTGTCAGTGAGTGAGCTCTCTTCTCAATTCAGCAAGTTTTCCATCTTGCTGGGAATCAATTCCATGCAATGATTCCATCCAGCATTTACAGAACCATCATACAAAGCCTCCAATCTTACTTAAACAAGAAAATCGCGCAGTGCAGATCCAAATTTCCATAAAAATAACTCTGCTGGTGAATCCTCCTCATTTTCCCCTCCATCTGTAATGAGCAGTTTCATTTTTCTTGCCTGCCCCCAAGAACACCTAATCCTCACATTTTAACAAACAGAATTTGAGAGCATTTGTTGCCAAGCGCCTCAGCATAACAGAGCTCCGACATTTCCCCCCGACAGCTGTGAAGGTCCCATGTGAATGCTAGATGCTATTACTTGTTCATACTAGTTTGTTTGTTTTTTTTTTCCTGATTCAGATATGATTAGTTACAGGCGGCATACTAAATATTTAAATTTAATTTAGTTAGGCTATCATCTTGCTCTCAGAAGCCTGTAAATTAAAGGAGTGTGAGAATTACAAGCCTCCTTTGGGCTTAAGAACACCAACACATAGGTATCCGTGACGGGTCATCTCTGGTTTGTAGAGAATCAGGAATCCAGATGAGGGGGACACAATGCCTGAATTGCACACAGGGCTAAAATCGCAACTGTCTCAGTGCGAACATCTGGCAAGCCCCATACTCCCCACAGCTGAGAACAACACAGACGAAGCTGGGAGAACAGAATCTTCAAAGCTCAGACATAAGCCCAAGGATGACAGAAGGATGCTCCTGCCAATTACAGGCTTACAATGAACAAGGAACAGGCCCAGAGATGTAGCTCAGAGGCAGAGCACTTGCCTAGAACTGCGAGGTCTTGACTCATATCTCCGGTACCAGAAATAAAAAGACATATCACACATTTATCACATAGACATTATCTTGCAAAATCACAAAATTAATATTTTAATAACCTATAAATCAAACTGTGGTTTTAAAAATCCAAGTGGTCATTTTAAGAACAAACTTTTATAATTATTAAATAGCTGCTAGTAGTGTTGTAAGACATAAAATAAACAATAAAATAAAAATAAAATTTATATAGAAATATAAATTAAATAAAATAGAGACATTTGGGGTCATTTTTTTTCTTCAGCTGAGTATTATCCAAGAAATCACTAACCCTCTTGCATCCTTGGGTTCTCCATTTTCATATGTTAAAAAAAAGAGATAGACTAAAATAATTAAACTTACTTCTAGGGATAAATAGGCATTTCATTAAGTCTATACTCAAATCTGTCTTGTATTTAAACCACCACAAAAAAGAGAAAATACCTTCTATATTTAATGCATTTGTTGTAGGTTTGAGAATTTACACTCTAGTTAATCATAAAATTAATTGACTTTTGTTTTCTTTCAAAACAGTAACAGATGAGCAGGATGAGCACAAAGAACCAAAAAAATCAACAGAGACCATGTGGCCAGTCCTAGTTCTGTTTCTTCTAAGCATTGCAGAGCTAGGAGTGGAGGTTGAAAGCCAACCTGGCGGGCTGCTGGCATGAACCATGCCGAGAAACTCCATCCCAACTCCTTTGAGCAGACCATGTCAGCAGAGGGAGAAAGCTTTTCCTCAGCATCCTACACTGCAAAAGCTAGATCAGAGTGTGAAACAGCCTGCCAGGAATTGGATTTAATTTCTTGGAACCACATAGCGAACTCTGTCTTCCGCACCTGAATTCCACAGCTCTGCAATGCAGTTAGAGTCTGGAGTCAGCCTGTCCTCAGCACTATGGCGATGCCCTGGCAGCCATGGGATGCCATTAGAGCAGACTAAAGTATTTAGCAACACACAAAAAAAAAAATGAAAAACAGCTCAAGAAAACCTGATAAAGATCCAAATACCATGAATGACATATTTCCTAACGATCACATCAAACTTTGGCTCATCTTGGGTGTATGACTTCTCTTAGAATAGAATATCTTAGACAGCATTAGGTAATAGTGTGAGTGATGGAAGTTGCAAGGAAAGTGGAATAAATGCTGAAAGTTTATCCTCAAGGAACGTGTGTAAAGAATATCCTTGAGAAGACATGACAACTATGTCTGCTGTCTCCCTATGCTGCTCACACAACAGGAAGCCCTGATCAGTAACAGTCCTCAGGGTCCACAGTCTCACCTTTTTCTCCTGCAAGACAATACTTGCTAGAATCTCTGCCCAATAGTGCTTACATAAGCCATGAAATTCATCACGGTATACATCTTGCACAGATGAGGAAGTAGATGGTCAGAGAGGTTAAATGATTTGCATAAAATCACCTAGGCATATCTGCCTGCCTGTTTTGTGTTTGTCAAGCCCATGATTATTGCAAATAGGTTTTTTTATAAGGTTTACAGAACTGGAAGCTGGAATCCAAACCCACAGAGAAGCTGGTTCTATCATGATTAGCCTCTTCATCCTGCCTTTTTCGTCATTGTTTTCAACACCTAAACACTCTCAGAGCTCTGACCTTCCTCTTCTTACAGTCCCCTGCTCAGTCAACACATTCATTCCACCTATCCTCTTCTGTTTCCTTCTCTAAGTTTGAATCCCTGAAACATTTACTATCGGAGTACATCTCCTTTGCCACATCATAGGAAGGATAAGACTTCACTTAAAAATTAAAAAAAAGCCCTGTAGGAGCCAAAAAGCACCTACTTACTGTTGCACAAACGTCTCCTGGAGAGAGATAAACAAACACTCATCCAGAGGGGACAATAATGATAGATCAAAGTAACAATTTCTTGAAAGTCTAGCTCCTTGAACCAATGAATTGTGCTTACTGACAGGGGCGTGAGGAGGGCTTAGTTACATGCATATGTGTGATCCAGGGCAGCACCACCACCAAAAAGTCTTAACCTCATGTGGATGATGGCTTCCCTATGGCTACATAGAGGCAGTATTCTCCTTTAGCTAACCTTCTCCCTTTATGTAATCTAGTACTTCCTGTGACTCAGGCAGCTGAGAGCAGACTACATACAGCTGACAGGGAGGCCAGGGAAGGAGTGGCTGGAATCTCAGGTGGGAGTTGAATGGCTCTCTCCAACCCTCCTGTGAGGGCATGCCAACAGGTCAGATCATGCAGGTCTTTTGCAAGTAGTCAGAGGTGCCAGAGCAATGCTGTAATGGCAGTTGTACACAAAGGACAACATCATACAACAGCCGCATTTACAATTATTGCTGTTTGCCTACTAGTGATTGTACATGCACTCTTGAGTAGCAAGTACTTAATGTCCTAAAATCGACATAACATACATAAAATGTTAAGGATATGTCTCTGTAGACCTTTGCTGTTTAATCTTGAGTTCATCTTTTAAGTAGTCCATCTTAATTTTGTAATAGAGAAAGCCAGAAGCATTTCATGCTGTATATGAAATACAACGAAGATAAATTCACTGATCATATTTTTACAAGATTATAATCCATAGTGATTAAAGCAATGGAAACGAAAGGACATTAAGTTCCCTGGCATGTCGAGTAAACACATGTAGGTGAAGAGTTAACAGAAGTCTTGAACTGAACCCTCAATTCTTACACTGTTACAAACTCACAACAATACAAACTTACACAACTTTCATCTCTTTCTTTTGCCCCAACTATAGAGTGAATTTCAGCTTGCTTCTTCAACCACATTCCTAGCTTCCATTTCGTGAATCAGTATTGCCATGGGATATCTCTAGGTCTCTAATATACTACCTCCCTCCACCCCCACGTTCAGCATGAGCAGTGGCCCTTCTGGGTCATTACGTAATTTGAAACAGGCAGTACCTACTGAGGGTCATCCAGGAAACACTGCCAAAGTGGAAGGCAGTACCTTCCTAGGTGTTACTAACTCAGAACATCCCACAGCCTACATCAGTGAAATAACCTGATCTCTGCCTTCCATCTTTACCTCACTTAGAAAATTCAGTAATGTACTCATTACTACTTTTTTCAAAAGCAACCGATGAAGCATTAGGGAAAAAAAATCCCCAAAACTCCGCAGAAAACTGATTAATGAATATAAAAGGACCTGAAAGAGGTTCACATTGTCTAGCCTTTTCCTTTTGGTTGAAATTCCAGACAGTCAGAGAGGAGGAAAGCAAGGATCAGAAATAGATACTGTATTCACAAGATGCCATACACACTGGAGGATTGGGGAAGGAAGTCAATCAATACTTAGCGTCAGTGGGGTTGATGGGTACTTATTCTACATCACAGAATGCAACATTGTTTTAAAATCCACACTGGAATTTTTTAAATTGCTATGTATTTATTGGCCAGATCCGAAATCATCAACCTTTCTCTGACTTGTCGTTGGTAACAGTGTCCTTTCCTTACTCTCATCGATAAAATGGCATAAAATATGTTCATTCATTTTATTTGAAAGTTTTCAATGTAGCTTTACTAGCACTCTTTTCACACATTCCTTGGCAGAATTGAAGGGTATATGTCACTTAGTGATTTCAACAAATCATTGTAAATTAAGAAGTCTTCAGCATGACATAACACCAGGTGGGTCCTTAGGATAATGTCCTAAGATGTGGTGCAATGCTGAGAGCCCTCAAAGAAGACATTTTTCCCCTCAAAGGTCCTAAAAGATGCTCCTCTCCATTTGCAGGCCTCTTAGAGATATCCTTTGTGGATAACAATGGCTGGGAATTTGAGAAGACAGTAGGTTCATTCAAACCTGCATTATTTTATTATCATCATTATTATTACTACAAAGGCAATACAGTAATAATTAATATAGTAAAAGTTCTTCTTTTTCTGATTTCAAAGTAATACCTGATAAGTTTCAAACTGGGTACTTTTTGAAGGTAATACAGAAATACTTTCCAAGGGCATTTATTTACTTAATCCTAGTGATCAAAAGTGACCCATGAATAAGTACATTACAGAAATAAATATCATGTGTAAAAGTGTCGGTCAGTATAAGTTCTACTGACTTAGAGGTATATCTTAGAGCCTACCTCTCAAAAAACAACATTTTATGATTTTATCACTCTCTGACATCAGGAGCTTTTAGTCTATGACTGAAAACTTCATGGCTTCATAACACGTAGGAGATCGAATGTCATTTCCTTACTCGTTTTAGCACTATTTCTGTAAAGAACACTCGGGATAAACTGATTTCATTGCTGAGAAATGGTTATAAAAAGTTAATGCAGTTTTTTACAGAGACTAAAACTCAGAAAAGGGAATTGAGATGGGTTGGGAACACAGGCCACTAGGCTTCCATCTCGGCTATCTTCCCAACAGCTTATGTCCACATCTTGCAGACTTTATGTACTGCAATGCTAAGGCTCAGGAACAGAAAGACTTCTCCATCACCCCATCACTGGGATTGTTTACTCTCTGGCTTCATTTCCTAGAATTCCTTTTATTTCCCAGTGTTCCAACCTGTTCTTCTGAAGCTACACTTAAAAGAATAGAGAAAACCTGAGAAAATAAATTAGACATGAGATAAGAAGTAGGTGTGATGATACATTATATTGTCACTGTGACACAATATAGAATCTCCTGGTAGAAGGGCTGCCGACCCCATCTGTGGGTGATTATCTTCATCAGGTAGTAATTGAAGTCTCAATTACTTTTTAAATGGTTTTCTTTCATAGTGGGTTTTTTTGAAATATCATTTATTTGTATTTACCTCCAGGTTTAGGAAATAATAAAAAGTAGGGTTTTTTTCAGATAAATTATATGATCCTCTTCTCTGTTGCCAAAATTATCCATAACACTTTGCAAGCCTCTCTCAAGAGTTGGGGGGTGAAGGGTGGGATGCCTTGCTCAGCCTTGATGCCTGGGGGAGGGACTTGGTCCTGCCTCAACTTAAAGTGCCAGGCTTTGTTGAATCCCCATGAGAGAACTTACCCTTTGGGAGAGTGGATGGGAGGAGTGGGTTGGAGGAAGGAAGTGAGGGGAGGAGTAGCTAGGAGATGGGTTGGGTGGAGGAGGCAGTGGGGGAAGCAGAACGAGGGGAAGGAGGGGAACTGTGGTTGGCATACAAAATGAATAAAAAAAATAAAATAAAAAAATCTCAAAGCTTAAAAAATAGAAGAGTTGGATTCTGATTTAGTCTATTGAGCCACAATCCAGAGAAAGAAGAAATGTGAGCCAGCTCATTTCTCTCTTAAGCTTCATCTTCACGTATGGATCACTAAAAATGCTCCCTTAGGAAGCAGCCCCATTCATTGTTCATTAGATACACAAAGAAGAATCAACTAGAAGATGGGGCCAGGGAAGATGAAATTATGTGCTGCTACTGTGCCAAATCAGGGGTTTGAATTTCAGATCAATAAGGAATATAATCCTCGGACCATACGAGAATGGGACCACCGAGAACATTTTCCTCTGAAGAAACTGGTCCAGAGCCACTGTGCACCAACTCTGAAATGCTGGATTTTATGGATTTGATGCACAATTAAGAATTAAATGCTCAAAAAAAATTCCGTTGTAGGTTCTATAATGTGTTTGTTACAGATAAAATGCACTGTATTAAGTGTCCTTAGAAGTTTCTTAGCCAACTGGTTATAAATTTGTTACTGTTCTTAAGGACACAAAGTCTTCATAGCCAATCATTCTATAACTCTCCATGTAGTGAGAATCAAGTCAACAGGAATCTTGTATTCTGATACCACTGCTTAGGTTCAGCACATAAAATAATAATCCACATTTATTGGAGTAAAGATAAATATATTTAATAATGATGATAACATAAACTAACAATCACAGAATCCTTTGTGCATAGCAAATAATATGTATGATGCATTGACATAGTTCTTACATCAACCCCATTTTATAGGTGGAAACTGAGGTTATGGGTTAAGCATCTTGTTTCAAGTTACTTCTACAAACTGGAATATGGCAGATACAGGCTGCTGTTTCAGATCCAGGGGACATCCAAACACTCCATCCTAAAACTATTCCATGTTTTTCCATGATGCAAACTCCCATTAATGGCTTTCACATGAACCGTGCCTTCCATTGGCGCAAACGATAATCACCCAGGGGAGAAAAGCAGCCTTAGAGAGCAAGAGGCTACAAAATGCGAGGGAAACTAAATTTGATGGTATCAGCTTTCACAAAAATACATCTGTAATGAAAACTGGGGAAAATCCTGTAGGAACATAGCATTGCATGCTGAGAACACCTTGGACGCAAAAATCTTAAGACAAACTAGTATGCAGAGGACATTCCAACAGTACAATGAGGCCTTTCCACCGCAGGCAGTTTCCAAAGAAAAGGCATCCTTTGAATCAGACTCAATGTTTAAAGCATAACTTCAGACAAAACTATTATACATCAAACTGCCCAAACACAAATCGTCACTTTGAAATACACCGGGATTGATAGGGAAAAAGTAAATGAACAAAGTCTGAAAAAACTATAAAGGCATCTATCAGTGACAACTAGAGACATTTTTAGTGTATTGTAGTTAACTTCACCCTTTTTCTGTTTCTGTGCTAAATTTTACTTTCTACAAAAAAGGGACAGCAAAGAACTAATTGTCCAACAACAGTTGTTGCACTGAAAAGCGAGCACGAACTGGAATGATTGTGTGTGCCTGTGCAGTCCCTGCATTTAGGACGCTGAGGCAGGTGTTCAAAGGCAGCCCGGCTAGACAGCAAATCCTGCCTCAAAAGTACTGCAGCCACGTATCTCTTAATGTAGCCACTGGAACTCATATTTAAAATCATAATGCTGTAATAAATTGTTTAATGTGTGAATAGAACAAAATAAATTAAAGGACCAGGTATGCTATTATTTAAAGCTGTATATTTGTAGTTAGAGGTCACAAAAATCACTAAACATGTACAATCCAAATGTCCACAGAGCTCTCTCGTCCAGCACTAAGGCTATATGGATTTTCATGTTTCCCAAAAAAGTTTGTAACAATGCATGTTAAGCCAGGCAGTGATGGTGCACACCATTAATCAGAGCACTCAGGAGGCAGAGACAGGTGGGTCTCTGTGAGTTTGAGGCCAGCCTGGTCTACAGAGTAAGTTCCAGGACAGCCAGGACTACGCCAAGAAACCCTGTCTCGAGAATGGATTCAAACCTGCCCCATAAGCTATTAGCTTTATAATTTTGTCTGCATTTCCTAAAAACTCTGCATATTTTCCTGACATGAAAAAGTTATGTGCATTTCTATGCAATACAGCATGTTACTGTAAGATTAAATGGACACACAAGCAGACACATACAAATACACACACACACACATATATATATATTATATGTCAATACATATATTAGTGATTTAACTAATGTTTGACACATGGAACTCAATAATGACTAGATATTAATAATGATATTACCAATTATATTATTAAAAATACTGATTCAACTTATGGCCCTGCTAGAAAAATAAATGTATTTATTTACATTTAATCAAAATAAGGGAGTCATTGAAAAAAGACTGTCTTTAGCAGCACAAATACCTATATGTAACACTAGTTTATCTATAACATATGCATTGAGTATAAAGTAAGGCTATACTCTAACTATGACAATTGATATTCACACCAATAGAATTATAAAGTAACTATTATTATTCTGGTTTTGTCCTTCATCTCCTTTACATCTATGGATGGTCTTGGGACATTCTCTGCATCTTCCACATTCATTCTGTTTCTAACTTAATAAGCATTGTGGAGACTGAGAAGAAATTGATTAAAGAACAATGAGAATGGTCATATCATCATCATCATCATCATTATTACTAAATCAAACACTCTAAACCCTTCCTCAAACAACCCTCAGCCCAGCCAAAGAGCATGTTCAGGGAACACACATTTTCCCTCTTGCCTGTAAATATAAATGAAACTCAGAGAGCTTCAAAAGGTCAGGAGAAAGCTTTTCCCCTCTTGCCCCTTATCTTTAAAGCTCCAGCCCTTCAGAAGGTTCCCTGGCAAACAGCTTCTTTGAGTTGACTGTCCTGCATAGATGAAATCTGTGGAACCCTCACACTCTGCAGAAGGAAGAGGACACGCAAACATGTGACTCACAGCAATATATGAAACCCTCAGTTCCATGTATAATTCTAAAGGAATGTTGTGACTGAGGTGTGGCATGGCCTGATGGGGTCCCCCAGTTTGTGGCAAAGCAGGAAAGGATTGCAGGGGAGCCCTAGCTCTTTTACTCCACAGGACCCGTCACTCATTCTCCTCCAAAGCAAACTTCTGGAAGTCTTTGCTTCAAAATGTGACTAACCACATGCAAACTGGATTTTATCTATGAATGAATTAAATTAGAGCAAAAGTAAAGCAAAATCATCTTAACCACTGTGGAAATTAATTTCCAATTTAGTCCTTTCTGTAAATTTAAATTGAATGCAGTGGTAAGGACTCACAGATTTTGAAAGGACAAAAGCAGATACAATGTTTTACTGTAGCACAGATCTGTTCCAAAACCTGTTCTCCAATGGAGGTCTATCTTAACAAAAAGTTAGTGAAAGCATTAGATTCCTAGATGTTGCCTCTTTTAGTTCCTTTGATGCTCAGAAAGCATGATTCCTTCCTCACGGGCTACCTTGCTTTTCTACACCCTTAACTTGGACTCAAGGTGAGTGAGAAGATTGCGGTTTCATTCGCAGGGGTCTGTCCTGTCAAAGTACTTGCTCAGAAACCCCATCCATTGCTGGCCAGCGTGGCAACTGCCACCTTGAAGACCAGCTTTTGTGCCACGTCTGTATTGCTGCATGGACTTCTGAGCTGCAATCACTTTCTCCACCTCCCAAAGGATGTTCGCTTGAATGATAGGCACCAAATTTGCATTTCCTATTTTGCAGAAGTCTCAAAAAGTCTTGTGAACTTCACTCAGTATTATTTGGGGGATGGATATAATCTCTGTTCTCTATAAGGATTTAATATTCAAAGGAAATACAAAGGAGAAAATATAAGGAAGGAAAAAGATGCTCCAAAAGTGTGTGTGTGTGTGTGTGTGTGTGTGTGTGTTTTCAATTTGCACAGTCACTGGAGGCTCACTGATGGTGAGAGTTAACTACTTTTGAACAGCTTCCTGGTTTTTGGAATTCTTTCACAATAGGAGTTCAGAGTCTCTTACATCTGGAAACAAACCAGGAAGAGGATGTGGTGGGGAGGAGGGGCACTTGACACCTTGTCTTGGGAAGCTGAGGACTGTCTTCACAAATGCTGAGACACCATAGGACCTCAGGGAAACCTTTGCTGTGAATGTGTAACCCTAGGTTCAGCCCTTGGGGCCTCTTTCCAGAGATCATGGCTTATTAGTAACTGACTTTTCTGATTAAGCCAGTTTGTATATATTCTGTAATTTGCAACTCACGTATTGTTTTTATTGGAAACAATTTTGCTTACAACACATTTTGATATCACTTTCCTCTCTCCCAACTCCTCCTAGGTCCTTCAAACCTCCGCACCCACCCAACTCTAGTGGCCTTTCTTTCACTCTCTCTTTAGAAAACAAAATAAACAAACAAAAACATTAGAATTTAAAAATAAAAAACCTAGAAACACATGTACACATACACACAGAATTTCCTAATTCATATATTAAATAATTGAAATTCTGGTAATTCCAAGTGGTAAAATTTAAGAAAAAGTGGTTGATTTCCAAAACAATTACAGTATTGTCACCATAAGCTACCTTTATACACCATGCTATATTGCATTCTACATACAAACACACATACACACAGGTAGGTAGGTAGGAAGGTAGGTAGATGATAGATAGATAGATGATAGATAGATAGATAGATAGATAGAT
>LOJH01000177.1:0-14955 GCA_001685095.1 Ellobius talpinus | reverse complement strand
TCTACACGAACAGTGCTCCATCTCTAACGTGTGAGGTTGTCTACACGAACAGTGTTACATCTCTAACGGGTGAGGTTGTCTACACGAACAGTGCTCCATCTCTAATGTGTGAGGTTGTCTACANTCTACACGAACAGTGCTCCATCTCTAACGTGTGAGGTTGTCTACACGAACAGTGCTCCATCTCTAACGTGTGAGGTTGTCTACACGAACAGTGTTACATCTCTAACGGGTGAGGTTGTCTACACGAACAGTGCTCCATCTCTAATGTGTGAGGTTGTCTACACGAACAGTGCTCCATCTCTAATGTGTGAGGTTGTCTACACGAACAGTGCTCCATCTCTAATGTGTGAGGTTGTCTACATGAACAGTGTTCCACCCTTGCTGTCATTGCACATTGGGGATTGAAGCAGGTGGATCAGGAGTTTGATAAGAGATCTAAATACACAGTTAGACCTTGTTTCTGATCACCACTCCATTCAAAGAATTAGCCAAAGATCCGTGTGTATGAGACCAATAATACTACAAACTAGTATTTAAAACAACAGGGCAGGCACCTCCTGCCCAAGGGAAATACAAGAAAAGAAGCGCAATGTTGTTATTCACCTGATACATGTGATCCAAACCACAGCAAGTTACTGTTACATGCGTTATCTTTAATATTACAAATATAATAATACTAAATCACTGGCTAGATTACCACAGCTGGGACTATCATTAAGTAGGCAGGAAAAGTGCAAAATAGTACAACCCATTTTGAAAGCCGGCCACTCCTTGAGAGGGTAAATGTGTAGCTGTTTTTATGATCGAACAATCTCACTCAAGGCATGAGTTACCCAAGAGAAATTGAAGCATGAATTTATATAAACTGTGTCTGAGTGATCATGGTATCTTCACTCACAGTACCTCAAAACTGGAAACTGCTCAGGTATCTATGCTCTGTCACATTCATACACAGGGAAACGGAGAACTGAAACATGGGGCACCATGTGGGGATCTCAAAGGCACATGCTGAACTAAGATCTCAATAGAAAACAGTGCCCATCATTGCAGTGATAGCATTCCAGTTATAAGAACAGAATAGTTTTGGTGACAAAGTGTAGTCACCACCTCTGTAGGTAGTGTGTGGAGGCTGAAGAATTTTCTGGAGGTGGGGGACTTAGAGAAGCCTTTTGGAATGGAGAGTTTCATTTATATCTCAATGGAGAGGGTGTTCCCAAGTATATACACAAATCAAATTTAATTTTTAAAATAAATTTATTTATTCATTTATTTTGCATCCCAACTACAGTTTCTCCTCCAAGTTCCCCCACCTCTCTTATGAAACCCCCCAATCCACTCTTCCTCCATTTCTTTTCAGGAAAGGGCAGGTCTCCCATGTATATAAACAACACATGGCATATCAAGTTGCAGGAAGACTAAGCACCTTCCCATGTATTAAGGCTGGTCAAGGTGATCCAGTATGAGGAGTAGGGTCCCAAAGGCCTGTAAAAGAATCAGAGACAGCTCCTGTATCCCGTTAGAAGTCCCAGATGAAGACCAAGCTACACAACTGTAACATAAATGCCGAGTGCCTAGGACAGTCCCATGCAGTCTCCCTGGTGTTGGTTAGTTTTCTGTGCACCTGTCAAGCTTTATTTAACTGAACACTTAACACTGGATTTTCTCAAATATAAATTATACAGCCCTAGAGATACACCTAAGCTGAGACAAATACTTAGGATCTGCAGGATTTGGGCCAAGTTCCCAACATTCCAAATATGACTTCTCAATAAAAAGTGCTTTATTGCTCTGTTTCGGTAACAGGTGACATTATCTATATTTCTTCTCCTTATCTCCCCCATTTGTCCATCATGGTGTCCCACAACAGAGAACAAACTGAGGAAGCAATGAGTTGAAATGAGATTTCTTAGAGCCTTACAAAGTTCAGAGATGGACGTCTTAAGCCTTGCAGTGCCGTTTCTCTGGGCTGCCACCAGAAAATCAGGAACTATGTGTGTTACTCACTTCTTAACACCACCCTCTGCACAAATGGCCATTTTATTTTAGAATGTGGGACAGTGGAATAGAAAGCAAGTGGCCTGATTTAGTGAAGCCGCATTTTAGCCAGTGTGAGAAGTTCTACATTATCTGAGACAAGAGGAGAGCTAAGATAAAGATTTGTGAGAAGCAAAAATAACTCCAAACTGAAAGACGGAACAAAATTCCAGCCTCCTGCTCCAGCAGCTTATGACAGAGCCAGTAACAGAGGGCTTAAGCAGTCACCACCTTTTCCTTTGGGCTCCTAATTTTACCCACCTTTGGGTAAAGGGCATTAATAGGCACAGAAAGAAATGTGAGAAAAAGCCAAGTGGTGGGATTCCCAGCACTCAGGAGGCAGAGACAGGCAAAGCTCTGTGAGTTTGAGGCCAGCCTGGCTACACTGAGAAACACTGTCTTCAAAAACAAAAACAAAACAAAAGAAGAACAATTTCCAGGTTTGAGGCAACTTGAAATACTAAGCATCCTAAAGTATGTCGGTAGATATCCCAGAGACATGGCTTCATTTGCTCTTCTGCGTTATCATAATATGATTACACATGTGCAAATGATGCCTTAAAACTAAAAAGATATTTTAAAAATGTTACTGAACTGCCATCAACCAAAGCAAACTTGCAACCCTTTCTATTCACTGGTTTAACAAATTCATTGCGATTGCCCTGACCCCACAAACCCAGGACTGAACGCTCACTTAAAGCTGACTGTTAGGGTGCTGTAATGAGAAGAAATGTGTAACTGACTTCAGAAGAAAGCAGCCAGCTCAGAGCCTTCATGAAATTGACGTGACACTGCGGTTCTTTTAGAAATTCTAAAGCACGTGGGCACAAACCAAACGAGTAATGGGTTTTACTCTCTGAGGCCATACTACTCTTGATTAATCCACTTGGCCATTTGCTTCTAGTAGACGTGAAGAGGAAACAAAACAGACCACAGGATAATCCCTAGGGAAACAGACGGAATGATGCTGGAACAATAGCAAGCATTAGTATTCTACCTCTGAGCTGGGAAGGACACACGTTGTGGTGGTGTAAGATCTCGTTGCTGCTTCTACACATGTGGCTCTGAGCTGTCCCCAATAGGCTGCAGTGTCCATTATTCATGTCCCCTGCACTCCTCAGTTAAAGGTCAGCTTGGGAAAAGCGATGACCTGCTTCCCAGCCAGCGCCCACTGACTGTTTCTTCGGCTTCTTCCTCCTTTGTCATCAATAGACCGGCTGTCGGCCAGGTGCCTGGGAAGACTTCCCAAAGAAGTATAAATCACTGGGTATCATGTGCGTGTCAGCACAGCTACTTCTGGGCTTGAAGGACAATCAATAATGTGTTTTTAATAAATACGTTATACAAAAGAGTGAGCTCTTCCTATGAAATATGAGCCATGCATTGAGGCTCCAGGTGCCTACTCTCGGAAGCATCAACCTGGGTAGATGAAAAAGAACCTGTTGCTGGGTCTGCCAGGAACTCTGGGGCTGTGCTACCCAAATACTGCTCTTGTGGACTTGGCCTGTTAGCCATGCAAAGGATTATTGAGAAATAAGGAAACAAAACAAGCAAGTGAAGTTTCCCCTTGAGGTTGCATTCTCCTTCAAGGTCATTCTCCTCCCCTTGACCTTCCAAACCACCACATGCATCCTGGATCCTGAGGAAAAAAAATGCTTCCCTAGTGTTCAGGAAGCAGAGGTGATTTTTTTGGACCAATATGCCAGGAATTGAGATCCTGTTCATTCTTCAGAGATGGTGGAAGAGTTGGTGATGGAATCCCCTATCCCAGAACCATTGGGCATCCCTGAGAGCCAAGTGAGTCCTCACTGCTGGCTGCAGTGTTAAAGAACTCCATGCCCCACATACAACATTTGACTAACTTTTCAAATGCATAGTAAGGTATATTGACTAGTAATACCTAAGCCCCTAGGAAGCAGAGCCAAGATTCATTAAGCCCTAAGCAAAGTTTTCTAAGATTCACATCCTGAAAATAGCGAGGTTCCAAAAACACCTTATCTATTTGCTGTAAAGTATAATGTGTAAATGAGATGGGACTAGTGGATAGTCATTTGGATGAGCAAACTACAAAGGAACGATGGATGGAATTATGTACAGAGAGCACAGTAAACAAAAGATAGATCTGAATTCATGCTCCACTCAGTGACCTTAAACAAGGAGGCTCTCAGTGTCAAGATTCACAGCTACAAAGCACATTCCTCAAGGCTTGGAAGTAGCAGGGATTACTCTGTTACAATGTCATACCAAACTCCCTGTCAGACAGATATCTTTATAAAACTCAGAGCTACACTTAGATACAAGAGAGAAAAACCTATGGTACACACGGGGCCACACAGGTTAGTATTCCCTGCTGAGACTCTGAAGGAAATGAGGGAATAACCAGTCATTAGTGGCCAGAATACCCAGAAAGTCGAGGCCTGTGTAGGACAGGAGCTGGGGACACATTTACAGTTAGCAAGGGCGATGAGGCTAAGCATGATCAAAGAGTGACAGAAACAGTCAGATACCATTCAGTCTTGCCGCTTTCTCTAGCAAGGACCTCACTTTCCACCTAAGCACCAGAGAATGGAGTCAGGGAGAGAGCAAAGCCATCCTGGCTCCAGTGCCTACACAACAGCTTGTGCTCAATAAAGACAATCAGAATGACTGTTAGGAAACCACATGCTAAAAGGGGGGCTTACATACATTATATCATGTCTTCATTTTTCCATTTGAATAGGTAAGACCAAGGACATCTATCCCTAACAATTTTTGTGCTTGTAACCAAGGGAGAACTGAGAATCTATCCATAGAGTGACTCCAGTCATTTGAAAGGAATGTGCTATCATCTAGGACTTTTGTCCAGAGAATAGCAATAGTGAATGTCTGCTCATCAACCACATGCTCGAAGAAATTGTAAGATCCTTCCATGGAGCATCTTCTCAGTAGGAGCGCTGTCTCTATACTGTGACAAGGCAGATGTCAATAATATGAGTTAAGCATCTTTATTTGTCAGATACAAAATATGTAAATACACAGTTCAGCTCAATACCTCTTTGGAACAAACATTACCCAATGTTAATATGAGTTATGTCCAGTCTCCCAGAAATATCCTATGCACTGATTATGAGATCTGATATTACTATAATAACTGAACAATGGAACATTCCAATAGAGTGGATAAAGGGGCAAAGAAAAATCCTCACAGGAAACTGAAATAAAGAACTTTTTATTTTTCTTTTCTTCACTAAATTTTTGATATGTTATATACAGAAAAAGAAATACAATATAGTTGAGAAGTTTCTCCCTGTATTGCTTCTTGGACATGTGACTTTTTGGATAGTTGACCCTATCAATTCAATAATTAGAGCAGTGATGCTGGTCCAAATAAGTACCAGAGTCTCCACTGATATTTTATTGCATGACTCAGTTGATTTAATAATAGAAGACAAATTACAGCTCCTTAATTGACCCAAGTTTACTTTTTAAAGGAAGTAATTAAATCTCAAAAATCCCTAGGCTTTTCTCTAGACAGTTCTTCAAGTTTGTGTTTAACTTTCTAAGATGGTACAATAGGGACCCGAGATTTAATTTCAAAATAGCTGAATACATGTTAGGGGAGATAATTGGTGGTGTAGTTTTATCTCTCCTAGGAAGGCTTTTTACAATGACTGATTTTTACAATGGAAGATGATTTCTGCTCATGTGTTTATTTACTTCTGCATTGCAGGAACCAGAATCCAGGGCCCTCCACATACAGGACAACTGCTCTACAATATTGAGCTATACCCTTAGCCTTAATTTTTGCTATTGTCTTTCAAATATAATGAATGTCTTTTGGCACCTGGAAAACAAGACTACTTACAAAGTTGGCTAAATGTGCATTTGAAAGTAGTTTGCTTATAAAACAAAAATATCAGGGCTTGGAGAAATGGTCATCTGACATAGTGCTTGCCTTGGGAATGAATGTAAAGAATCTGAGTTCATGTCACCAGAATTCATGTAAATCCTGGCCTAATAGCACATTCCAATACTCCTACCAAGACATTAAAACATAGAGATCTACTCAGTGGTAAACAACAGACTTCACATATTATAAAAGAATGATTGGCAACCGAGGTTGTTATCTGACCTCCACAAACACAATCATGGCATGTTCATACCTAAACACACACACACACACACACACATGAGAAAAAATATAGAAAATACCACTAACAAAATAAAAAAAATTACTGAAGCATTATAGCCAGCTATTAATTCATAGAATCCTGGTGTGTTTAAACTGCCTGGAATTTTAAAGATCTTCAGGTCAGTCGCTAATAGGATGGCCAGCTTGGGAAATTTCAATGAGGACATAATTGAGAAATTACCATTTGCTCGTGGAGTCTAGAAGAACATTCTTGTTGCTGCTGTCCTTCTTTGGGATTCTCTAGGGTTCCCAGTCTCAGTCCCACCCTATTATTGCAAAAGCCAAAACCTCAAGCCACCCTTAATTCATCTCTTCCTCACATACCTACATCTACTCCTTTGGGAAACACATCATCTCTGCCTGCAAAACACCATTTCAGGATGGACCACATTCCCCTTGTCCAAATACAATTGACAATTCATCTAGACTGGATTGCAGATGTCTGGCGTTTAGCAGATGTTTAATATTGGCCAACTATAGCATGAACGGAATCCTAATTGGTCCCATTTGCCAGTCTTTCTACGCCCCTCCCCTGCCTTCAGAATGCCTTCTGTAAACAGTCTGGTATTGTCAATGTAAAACAGGGAATGTTTCTTTTTCCTCTGCTGACTTTTCAATTCACTCTCATCAAATTTGGAGTAAGATGTCAAATCTAATCCTCTTGTCTATGAAGCCTTCCATCCCCTCCATTCTCCCTCAATCATTCCAAGCATTCTGCATCAACATAGACTTTTTCTCTTCTTCACTCAGAACGTCATTTTCTTCTGTTATAGTCTGGATGTGGCTGACTCCTAAAGGTTCATGTGTTAAAACCTTGGTTTCTAGGATGACATTATTGTGAGATACGGTAGATCTTTAGGAGGTGGGGTCTAGCACAAAGGGCTTAAATCATTAGGTATTTTCTCCTGAATAGTTATTTGGATTCATTACCAGGATTTAGCAATTGTTCCACCATGTGTGCTCCCTATCATTGACATCCTGCTCCCCAATCAGATGCATTGAGTCTTCCTGATCTTGAAATAGGATCTCCAAAATTGTAAGTCAAAATAAGCTTTTAGTAGTTTGTTCAACTCGTTTATACTTGCAAGTAGCAGTACATCCTAATAGTAACACAAAGCTAGGTAGCACGCCACCCTTACTCTTTCTTCTATCTCTAATCACTACAGATAAACAGACCTCTCGATGTTCTTATCTCACATCAACCCTTTTGCCATCTTGCTCCTTCCTGTCCCCATCAGATCTCTGGATTGAATCCAATGGCATCAGCCACATTTTCCTTATTACCAAAACCCACCTGTCTTCCTCCTTAGTTATTCTCCCAGAATATTTGACACTGTATATCCGTCTTTGTTTGAAACACCCACTTCCTTTCTCCCCTGAAAGTAGTCATATTATTTTCCTCCTAGAAGGTGATAGGAGGAAAATAATATATTAATAAAATAATAAGTGACCCTCCAATACGGGTCCCTTCCCCTGTACAGTACCAAAAGTTGTGGTTCTTTACTTGGTGATCTGATTCATGCCAACCCTTGAATCTAGACTTCTCTTCTAAATTTCAGAATCATAATCCTAATTGCCTTTTTAACATTCCTTTTATCAACTATCACAGGAATGCTAAGTGTATGTCCAAACCAACTACATGATCCATGCATTATTTTTTTAATTAACCAACATTTAAGTTTGTAAAACCTGGCTTTTTCCCTAGGTGCTTCCATCTTCAAAATGATAGAACCATCTATTTTATGTCCTACACATCTGTGTAACTTTTCATATCTTTCTAGCCTCGTACCTCCTCATATCAAGAAATTCAATGAATTCTACCCATATTCCCTTGCTGTCTGCATGTCTCCAGCTCTACTACCAACACCTCTACTTTATCATCACTGTAGATTATTGAACTAACACTATGTCAATCTCTTCTCCACACTATAATTATAGCCATGTATACAAATAGCACAATTCAACAGGCCAGCTGAGCCCTGCCAGGTTGAGCCCCTACCTGTAGCAAAAGTTCTAGCATGCCTCCGTGGTACTCCCCCACTATCTGCCCTCCAGCCAGGTCTCATTTCTAAGATCCTTTCTACTGCAAATCCTTGACAAATGCTCTTTTCCATTCCGAGAACACTGCTCCCCTCCTCAGCCAGGTTGCCCATCCGACTTCTGAATAGTAGCCTAGGGGCCATTTCTTCAATTATAACTTCTTTTACTCAATGTATTCTTCTGCCCTTAGAGTTGGGAACTAATTAACTTGACATAAGATTTTATGAATTTCAACTTTTAAAATGTAGCATACAGAGAGAACCAAATGACTCAGAGCTGTGAAAAGGATTACACTAGTTTATAAAGTGTCTTTTATAGAGTATGTAGTCAACAAATATCATTAACCTTTCTTAAATGCTCTGACTCCTGTCTGACTATGCAGGGCCAAGAATTGCTATAAAATGTACTTGGGGAATAGAAATTGTAGAAGAGAAGCCCTTTCTTCCATCTCCAAAGGAAAAGCATTTGATTAGCAGTAGAGAGGCCATAATATTTCAATGTGCACAGCTTCCAAGTTATTACATCAGTTTCTCATATACTTCCCAATGACCCGAGATTCATATATTCCAACAAAAAACTGTCAAGTTATGTAAGTAGTGGAGGAATAGAGGCAGAGGAAAAGAACTTCTTCTTGCACTAGGAGAAAGTTGGGAAAAGTAGAATCCCTTTATCAGCTAAGTATTTCTGAATGATGAAGGAAGACATTTATATTAGGCAGTGCTCTTTTGATAACCCAGCATTTGTTTTAATATAGAAATGTAACTAGCCACCATGAATTGTCATAGTAAAACTCTAATTATACATGCATATATTATTGATGGGAGAAAACAATCTTGAGTTACTTGTAGATGATAGCAGCACTGAAGCTATGAGGCTCTTAGGACATTTCAGTTATTGACTCAACTGTTCACTATATTTGAGTTTTAGAAATTGTTTTCTAATTATTTGGTTCACCTTTCTTTCACATATCACCAACCAGGGTGGAAAATTATGGAAAACTATGAAACAGACAGCTTCCTGTTTGTGTGTTTGTATTGTTAAAAAACAAATGCATACATAATTCCCTTCGATATGAAAGTATCAATGATGACCTAATGGGGCACTGTCCTTTATTCTTCCCATGGGATGTTCTCTGCCAGCAGAACCTCTATGGGAACAATTTACATAGGAGGCTGATCTAGGAGACATTGGGAAATGAATTAAGAATGTGGTTCTTCAATTTGACTAATTATGATTTTTCTCTTTTCTTCTGTTATCAGTTCATTTTTAGTACATAGAATGTCATTCCCTAGGAGCCTATATTTAGAATAAAGATGCCCAGGCTTCTTTTCAAATCCTCCTTTGGAGAAAACAAATGGTAGCAGTGACATAAGCAAAGAGTAGAAGCCAAATATACCCAGGAACATCCAACTGAACACTCAACTATGTGGTCTTCACATATCATGAACAAGCATGGATTTCAGATGGCTCCTTGATTGGTGAAAAAGAAGAGGAGGGGGAAGGGGTGGGGAAGAAGGTTAAAGAAGAGAGGGGAGAAGGAGGGAGAAAGGAGGAGAAAGTAGAGGAGGAGGAGGGAGAAGAGAAGGGAACAGGAAGAGGAGGAGGAGGCAGAAGAGGAGGAGAAGTGAGAGGATAAGGAGGTAGAGGAAGAGGGGACAGGAAGAGGAGGAGGAAACTGATGAGTAAACATTGCGGCAAAAGGCTACAAGAATGTCCTCACTTACAAACACAGAATTTAACAGATATAAAGACTCAATTTATAATTCCACCATCTATGATGGATGTAGATATACACATTGCCTTCTGTGTATTCCAGATCTATAACTCTTCCCCTTATACTAACAGCATAAATTTTGTTTCGAAACACTGTGGAAGAATGTTTTAAAACAAGGGAAGATAAAGCAAAAGCAATAAAACATTATAAAGCAAAACAAAACATAATAGCACTTATATTGTTCAGTTAAAAAAGGTAGAGGGTATGTAGAGAAGAAAACCTTACTAGTCTGTCTTTAAATTTTAAATTGTATATGTTCTATTTCAATTTTCCTAGTTATAAAAGTGAAGCACATATACAGAGCATAAACACATAATAAAATATAGAAAGTGATTATTCTATTTTATATGTGTGTATATGTATTTTTCTTCAACTCTTCACTTTACTGTACTGGAATGGCGATCCTATTAATTAAAATTAGAGACTGGCAACTACTCATTTTTGAAAAGATAATACAAGTATGTGAATTAAGGAGCGATTACGAAATTTACTATGAATGTGTTTTGTAGCTTTTCTGTGTTAGAACACATCACATTTGAAGACAGTAAACTATGAATGACCAATGTGGCAATACTTGGGGCTATCAGCCTTTTGTATACCAGTCTTTTATACATTTTATATACTTATATTTTTCTTGAGTAGACAGCATAGTACTCCTCCACTTTCAATGTTTCCCTTAACATTTAAACAGCATTTTCTTCTTCATTAAAGTCTTAATAAACAGGTTAATGGTTGTATGATGATGCATCAAGACATTTGTCAACATTTTCAAAAACATTATTTTAGTGGTCAACATTTAATTTCATTTTTACCTTTTGGGAAAACTGCAATTAATATTTTTATGCAAAAGCCTTTGCATTTCAGTCTTATGTAGAAAAGCTTTTGGTAAGAGGAATTATGTGTAAGGTAAGCTTCCTTCTGTGTATGTAAAAAGGAGTGGGCATAGCCAATCTCAGTGACTGAACAGGCTAGAAGCACTGAATATGGACCTTCACCAACACCACACACACACACACACACACACACACACACACACACATTGAAAGAGGAAGCACCTAAAGAGAAGAAGGAAGGTGAATAGATTCCAAAGCTATTTCACCTATTCTATAATATTGGCCCTTAACTCTGTTTTCTTTACACATAAGCTTCTGCTTCTAGTAACTAGGCCTTATCCTAAAATTATCACTGATTTAAATAAGCTGCAAAATTATGAGTTAAAAAAAATGAAAAGTCTGTGTTTGCTTTTAGTGTTGCATGCATTCCAAATTGAGAACAAGGCAAGAAGAGTGGCCTCGGGGAGGCAGTATGAGACACAGTCTAAACAGATGCTGCATGGATTCAAAGGCTGCTCTCATCTCTTACTATGCAACATGAGCAAGATATTTAACTCTCTGTGCCTCAATTTCCCCATGTATGACTATTTTCTGGTGGATACTTGAGTACCATATTTGTTGTCATCATCATAAATGAATTTGGATGGTATGCTTAGTCCAATTTCCTTCTTATTCTTTGGCAACTTCATTCTTGTCTATGACAAATTTTAAGAGCAACCTTTTCTATATGGGAAGATTGTTGACAGAGAATGAACCAGGATAACAGGAAAGCTAATTTCTCACCTTGGTATTTGAATTTGAAAGAAGAACTGTATGTTTTGCAAGGCTGTTCAAAGAACAGCAGGAACAGAATTAAAGTTAACTTTTCAAAGAGCTTCAGGCACAAAATTTAATGCCAAGGCAGTAGGTTCAACAACAAGATAAACTGCCATTCATTATCCCCAAGATAAGCATTCAGACACCAGACTAAGAAGATGCTGAAGACAAGGGTCTAAACACACTGAGGTGCCACCAATACATTGCTATTTGACAACTTGGTGTAGGAGGTCCTTCTGTCTATGTGTTGCTTTTCTTGGTTAATGAATAAAGAAATTTCCTTGGCCTGTTGATAGGGCAAAACTTAGGTAGGCAGGGAAGACAGAACTGAATGCTGGGAGAAAGAAAGTCAGAGTAAGAGAGACACCATGGATCTGCCACCAGAGTAAGACATGCTGCTAAAACTTAGCTGGTGTGACTGCCACGTGTAAAACTTAGCTGCTAAAACTGCCACGTGGTGATACACAGATTAATAGAAATGGGTTAAACTAAGATGTAAGNACTTAGGTAGGCAGGGAAGACAGAACTGAATGCTGGGAGAAAGAAAGTCAGAGTAAGAGAGACACCATGGATCTGCCACCAGAGTAAGACATGCTGCTAAAACTTAGCTGGTGTGACTGCCACGTGTAAAACTTAGCTGCTAAAACTGCCACGTGGTGATACACAGATTAATAGAAATGGGTTAAACTAAGATGTAAGAAGTTAGCGTTAATAAGAAGGTAGAGATATTGGGCCAAGCAGTGTTTTAATTAATACAGTTTCTGTGTGGTTATTTCTGGGCTAAGCTAGCTGGGCAGCCAGGAAGAACAAGTGGGCTCTACTCCTACAACAACTGAGAAAAATTTCATCTAAGGTTATATGTGTTACAGTCCCACACTCACCTCAAAATTAGCAGATGTTCAAAAAAGGTTCTTTGAATCTGTTGTATGGCTTGAGAGACAAAGAAGCCTAAGAAGACCAGCTAGTATGACTAAAGTGCTAAAAGGTGAATAGAAGGTGCTAACAGTTCATGTCTACTATCTAGCAGAAGCACCTAAACAGCAGAGAGAGCAAAGTCAATGGAGTCAAGAACATATGCCTATACATCACACAGACCACATAGCCTTCGATGCTACTGGTTGGCAAAGTAAGACGTTAATGCTTGAATTCATTAAGCAATTGGAAAATAGTACCTGTATTCATATCTATATCACTATAGGAGACTCTATAGTTCCTAAGTATATGAAAAAAAATTGTCTACACTGAAAATGAACCTGGAAGTAACTTGGTTCTCCTCTATAACTTCTCTCCTGGCATCAGCCTCCTTGTAAAATAAGGGAATGCTTGTAATGTGATATTTCTTTGAAAGCCAGAGACAGGGCCTGTGCCTAACTACTTCTACATTACTGTCAGAATCCAGCACTGTGCTTTGAATGTAACAAACAAAAACTCATATTCCAGGAAGGGTTATTCTAATTTTGAACTGTTTCTCTGCTGAGCAAATTCTGTCCCATTTGTTCATTTTTAATAAATTCAGCTATGAAAATTGGATTGCTCAAGAACACTTAGTAAAAGCAAACACTTAAATCTCCAAAGCAGTAATGTGGAGGCATTAGCCGTCTCAGCACTTTCCCATGAAAGTTTGCACAAATTCATTCTTCTAGTTGGTGGTCACGCATTTCAACATTATCCTGGGGCAGATTTTATATTCCTCAATTCTAAATATGCATCACCATTCTCTATTTTCCCTCCTACATTCAATGCTGTTGTGCCAACTTATAAGGTTTATTTCATGGAGGAACATCCCTTGGATTCAACCAAGTTCATGCTGATTTGTGCAAGCACAAGAGACACAGAACTGAAAACACTGCCAAGAGCCAGCCCGGGTATTGCTCTAAAGCTGTGCCCTCTGCTGCTATAATCTCATAATGCTAAATCATTTGGTAGACATTTGCCAATGACGTATCTCTCCCATTGTTTAACTCCTGTGCCTTTGTCCTATAATAAGATCATTTAGTAAGTACCTATCATATGCCTGTAGCTGCCATGATCCCTCAAATACACACACACATATGCATATATATACACACATACACACCCCCACACACACCCACACCCCATATATATATATGTATATGTATGTATATATACATATATATATATATATATATTTGCGCTTCTGCATGCTCATGGCAAGTGTGAGAGGTGGTCCTCCCGAGAGAATTTCACTCTAAACTAAAGTAATGGAACTCTGTGAGATAAATTTCCCAACATATCTAGCAAACTACAGAACCAGGCTTCCAACCCAGACTGGACTCAATTCAGTTTCCAATGTTCAAATTACAATGTTTCTATCAGGGAAAAAAATCTCACATTTTTTGGATAAAGAGATCTCTTCTCCAATGCCAATCTCAGTTCGAGAAATATGGAGATGATTCCTCTCAGTTCTTGGGTCACCTTAACCTACACGTGTTCAATACAGCAGTCTGGGCAGCTTCGTAACTGCATCTACAATTTAGTCTCCTACACCAAAGGACTGTGTCACCATCCTCTTGCATCTGTCCTTCAGTGTGCTGAACAGTTGAACTAATCAGCTATCCTCAGGTCAAATGTACTTGTATAGGCCTTCTCTGTGGCTGGGGAAGAGACCTGGGTACCTCTTCTAATCCCCCAAGCCTTGAAAAACTACTTTCAATTTCAGTTCTTTTAAAAGTAATTTTAATTTAATTTACTAAAAATTAATCAAGTCAGCTGCATCTTAAATGTTAACTGCAATTTTTAACTATCAGAAAATAAACTCTCATAGGTTTCTATGTTATTGAAATTTTAAAATTCCCAAAGCCCATTTGCTAAAGTCTTCATATCACAGAATCGGGAAGCTAGCTTGATTTCAAAGTCTACACAATCAACAAAGGTAGACCAGTTTAGTATTTTGTTTTAGTCTGGCTGATCTTTTGTGTTACAAGGGAAATGCTGAGGAAAATATTTTCTATAATGACCAAGAAAGGAGATGACACAAACTACCATTACCAAATACAATCTGTGCTCTTTTCACAATGGTGATTGGTTGAACACATGGCTTGGGCAGGATAGGGCAATGTTGGAGCAAGCAGAATTCTTAGAACCTCATAATGTAGTTGCTTACTCTCAATGATAACCTAGGTCATGTCCAGTGACCACCTCCTCAAAGGAAGTCCCATCTATATATCTACCCAGAATAATATATAGCCCAAAGGAATAAACATATTCCTCTGGACATAGATAGATAAATGATAGATGATAGATGATAGATGATAGATGATAGA
>LOJH01000176.1:0-72931 GCA_001685095.1 Ellobius talpinus | reverse complement strand
GTCTGGCACCCTCTTCTGGCCTTCAGGCAAACACACAGACAAAATATTGTATACTTAATAAATAAATAGATAGATAAATAATTTAAAAAAGGTTATAAATTTATAAACAGGTTTATGTTGTCCTACAGTTTTGGATGTTTAAGTTATGACAATAGTCCCGTTGCATTAGGCCTGTGGGGGGTGCTGTGGGTGGACCAAAATGGGCACAGAGAGACCTGTGATGTAAGATCCCACCACCTCCAGGAAGGCTAGGTTGGAGACCGAGCCTTGAATTCCTGGATCTTTGGACGCAGGTGTAAACCATAGCAGTGGAGATATCCAGATCACTATGACCAATCCAGGGCATCTCATCTGTATTCCAGGAAGAATACATCTTTTAGATGCCCATTCACGTTTGTCCGTAGCCCTGGCTACTCTAAAGACCAGCCTTGCTTCTCTTCCACTGTCCTAGGAGCCCTGGAGCTGCTCTCTCTGCTCCGCCTGCCCTCATGTTGTAGGCCACACAGCAGCCTGATCTATCAGAG
Organism: Ellobius talpinus; assembly: GCA_001685095.1. NCBI lineage: Eukaryota > Metazoa > Chordata > Mammalia > Rodentia > Cricetidae > Ellobius > Ellobius talpinus. Next base: position 72,407 of record LOJH01000176.1, on the reverse strand, counting down.
CTTTCCCAGAAGACCTCTTTCTGTGCTCTGGAATAAAAGTCTCTAGACCTGTGCCTGGCCTATTTGCATGCACACTATTCAAAGAATGAATGCAAATGACTCTCTAACCATGTCTAGATGAAGATTTAGAACCAGGTATTGGGGAGGTTGGGGGGTCTCTCCACCAGTTTTTTTCTTTAATCCCCTCACAAAAGGGACCTGAAATGTGAACATCTTTTCAAATTCACACAGCTGCGAACCATTTAAAACCCCAGGCATCCAGTTAGGAGATGACAGTTGTTGACTTGTGAGGCCAGTGGGAGGAGAACACAGTGGTCCAATGCCCTGGTCTTGTGTACCCCAGGGATGGGAGGAAGGCAGCAGCAAGGCCTTCTCCACACTGCTCTCTGCCTCGGCTGTGGTGACACTGCAGCAAACGCAGCCTTTTGCGTGTGTTTCCCAGCATTGTGCCAGCTGAGGACTTCCTTGACCAAATGTATGTTTTCCTTTTTGTTGATGGTGTTTCTTAGTAACCTCTGCCAAAGGCTTTGCTGCAGAATTTCTCCTCAGTTGCCTTGAACTTTGTGCTCTTTCTTTTTTAATAAGTTCAGGTTTATTTTGGCCACAGAAGCATAGGAAACAACAACGATAACAACAAAAATTGAGCCATGAATACAGACAGAGCCCGTCTGGTTCCTTGTTCTCTTGGAGGAAGGGACACCACAGGGAGGTCGACACTTGGTCAGTGAAGCCGTGTAGTCTGCCCAGCAGAGCCTTCCCTGTTTGTTGATGGTTCATTGGGTTCTAATAGTTTTATGTTTGTTGGGGGAGTCTGCTTGCTTGTATCTGGCCATCCAGACTCAGAAATCTGTATTAACTGCAATACTATTTGGCCAATAGCTTAAGCGTATTTCTGGCTAACTTTTACATCTTAAATTGGCCCATTTCTATTAATCTGTGTATCACCACATGGTTGTGGCTTACCGGCAAGGTTCTGGCATGTCTGTCTTTGGCAGCAGATACATGGATTCTCCCTGACCCTGCCTACTTCCCGGCATTCAGTTTAGTTTCCTGCCTAGCTCTATTCTGTTAAGCCATTGGCCAAATACAGCTTCTTTATTGACTAAAGGCAATAAAACATATTCACAGCTTACAGAGGGGAGTCCCACATCATATGCCATCGTTTCTTCAAGAACAGATCTACTGAGCCCCTATAGTAAGCTGTGCCAATCAAATGAGTGGCTCCATGTCAGGGACCTCGTGGGTTAGTGAGAGAGAAGGTTAAAGAGTCAGAATGTAGAGGGGAGCAGGACCAGAGCAGGCCGGGTCAGCTGTGATCCTCATCAGAACATCAGGGTAAAGAGTGAGTGTGGTTGAACCCCATCTGATTCATGGTTTACAGCATTTCCTCAAGACACATCTTGGGTAAGAGACTGGGAGGGCATAGAGTTAGAGGCGCATTCTTGTTTGTCCAGGGGAAGGGCAGTGGCAGGATAGCCTGGGCTGGACTGGATTAGAAGGACTCTCATTGATGGTGGCTCCAGCAGGCTCACCAGACAGTTCATTTTGTGGATGGGTCCTCGTCTCCAAACTGCCAGAGGATGCTGGTGTCTAGGATTCATGGGCCCACAGGAGATGATGTGTGCTGGTAGAACAGGAACTATTGATCAAACTAAGTGGATCTGCTTTTTTGTCAGTTCTGTTTTTCATTACAAATGAGTGCTGGGTATTATGACCTTATTAGTCTGTTTGGAGCTTCCCTAACATGAAGTTTGTTTTAGTATCCCACCAAAGTGAGGGTCTAAGACTTGTGAGAAATCCTGGAGACGGCCTCTCTGCTTCCTGCCTAGTCACAGACTCCCCAGGGTAAATGTCACTTGAGCCTTGCCTAAACAGTAACACCCATTTTTTGACGAACACTTTCCCCGTTATATTGTGTTGAATCTCTAGGTAAATCTTAAAACTACATCTGTGGATTGGTCTTATCTCTCTTTAGAGCTATATTTGCTTCATAACGTAGAGGGTGAGGTGAGAAGTTAGATGGTCACCTACAAATGATTGTCACAGGGAGGGTGACGTGGAAAAGCATATCAAGGACTGGCAGAACGGTTCTGTCAGGGAAGGTGCTCACCTCCAAGCATGACGACCTGAGTTCAATCCCCAAGACACACTTGGTTGGTGGAAGGAGAGGACCAACTCCTGCAAGGTGTCCTCTGACACACGGCCCCACCTCGATATTATTAAATGTGATTGTATCAGACAGAAAAATCCAGTGTGAGGTGAACCTCAGCTAAACCGAAGTGTTTTTCATTGAAGCCACGAGATACTTGTTTCTCAAGTCCTTATTCCTAGTGAGCATAGAGATGGTTTCTTAAATGGGCCTTTTTTTAAAAAAAAAATTAAACGCAATAAAGTTATCCTGAAATGATGGATTAAGATTTCTCCTGAGTTTAGAAAATACCAAATAACAATCGAAAATGTGTGAATGCACCTTTGTGAACACTTGCTAACAATTCTGTCCTCACTTGCAGGGGGAAAATGTCAGCAACCTGGGCCCTTGTAACAACACAATAAACCACCAAACAGGCAAGTGAAATTATTTGTGTGTATATTTATCACATTAATATTTATAAATGCTTAGAATAGTATCTGACAAAGGAACCAGTATGTGTTTGCCCTTTCAGTTATTGTAAGTGTACCTAGGCCCCAAATGAACTAGTTGTTAACATAGAAAATGCCACACAAAGTAACGCCTTTTGTACCAAGGGTGAATGAACAGCCTTGGTAAGTTTAGATATGGCCTGAGTGGATCTAAGAACCTTTTATCTTGGCATATCAATTCATTTTTGCCTTTGAGCACTTTATAATAATATAATTCATAATTACTTTGAATGTCAAATTGGTTTCACTTTTGAAACTAAAGCACTGTTTTGAAATTTGTTACTTTAATAATTTTAAGTAATAGTGATTATTATGGTTATTAAACTTTTGAAGACAGAACCTCATATAGTGCCAGCCACTCCCAAACTGTTTATGTAGATGAGGCTAGCCTTAAAGTCCTGATCTTTAAGCTGGGTGGCGGCACACAACTTTAATCCCAGCACTTAGGAGGCAGAGGCAGGTGGATCTCTGTGAGTTCAAGGCCAGCCTGGTCTACAGAAAGAGTTCCAGGACAGACTCCAAAGCTACACAGAAAACCCCTCTCTTGAAAAACCAAGGAAAAAAAGTCATGATCCTTTTGCCTATGCCTCCTAAGTGCTGGGATGCCAGGTATACACCACCATGCCCAGCCTTGAAATTCCTTTAATAAAAAAGTGTGTGTGTTGGGGGCAGGGACCCAGACATCAAAGGATAAGTTCTCTTTTTCTCTGCCATATGAGTCCCAGGGATTGACCTCAAATCATCAGACTTGGTGGGAAGCACTTTAAATTGCCTGAGAGTTTTATCATTTGGGAAAATGGGGAATAGCTTTGTTTACAGGTGATGGCTTCCAAGGTGGCCTAGGGACTAGCATTAATGGTACATAAAGATGGCAGTAAGAACAGCACCCCATGTTCTGAGGGCAGCAGATAACTTGGATGAGAATTCCCCAGTTGTTGAAGTCCAACTTTGTGGTACCAGGAAGACTTTGGCAATGAGCCGTGTTTGTGGATTTAGCAAGCACCTCCCCTTCCTCCTCATTTGCCCTTTGTCTCTTTGGTTCTGCACGTGTATTCGAACTTGTGTCTCGTCACATGGCGATGCTCTTGACTTCATTCTCCTCATTTTCAACTTTTCTGTCGTCTTGGTTTCTCTCCTTCAATGCATCGGCGGCATCCCTTTACTCAGGGTGAGGGACTGATCTGGTAGACTCTCTGGATGGCCTTCATGATGCAGCTTCCCCCCCCTCCATGTGGCTTGGTAAGTTACCTGCCTGCCTTATCTTAAATACAGTGTCACTTGGTGTTTGCTGTGGCTCCCTGCTTGGGGTTTCTCTTCTCCTGGGAGGTGCTAGCATGGGCATTACCGGTACCACAGGTGCACTGAATATGCCAGTCAGCAACACTCAGACCCGTAGGATGAAATGCTACTTAACACTGCGTTCATTTATACCTGTCACAATTTTTTAATCTCTGTTTGTCTCTTTACATAGCCCTGCCTATTCTGAAACTCATTGTGTAGACCAATCTGACTTCAAACTCACAGAGATCTGCCTGCCTCTGCCTTCCCCAGTGTTGGGATTAAAGGTGTTGACTATCACACCTGGCTCTCTAGTCTGTTTTTTGCTAACACTTACTGTTTTTTTTAATATGGATTCTGACTCCCATGGTACTGTCTGGCAAACTTGTGAGACTTTGTGCTGTGTCAGCGGCCCATGGGTCCTTGCCCTTGAGTTTGTGTTCCATGCACTGCTACTTCTTTGTCCCTAAAACTCCTGCAAACTTGGCATAATTTAATTTTAAAAACTAACATGTATGGGTGTTTGCCTGAACATGTGTGTGTGTGTGTGTGTGTGTATGTATGTATGTATATACTGTGAGTGTGCCATGTCCTCAGAAGCCAAAGAGCATCAGATGCTCTGAAACTAGAGTTACAAACGAGGCTAAGGATGCTGGGAACCCAACCCAGTTCTTCATTGCTTATTTCTTTGCCACGAACTTCCACCTTTTTGTAACTGACCTCTCTTTTTTTCTACTTGCCATCCTCTACGCTTCTGTCTTTCTGTTTGAGATTTGACGCTGCTTTCCTGACCAGTAACAATCATATTTGCCATCCTTCCATGCTGCTAGATCTCACTGTTAAACAGAACAGAAGAGGTAAGCCAGTCAGGAAAGTGCTTATCATACAAAGCTGAGGACCTGAATTTGGATCCAGCCTCCATGGAGAAAGCCAGGTGTGGCAGCATGTATCTGTAATAACTTAATCGCTAGCACTGTGGTGCAGAGACAGGAGAATCCCTGGCACTCACTGGCCAGCTAATCTAACCAAGTCAGTTGAGCACTAAGAGACTCTATTCCACAAACAAATAAAATGGCCATAAGTGATAAAAGGACACCTGAGAGTGACCTTTAGCCTCTGCCTGCACGTGCACATATGTATGAACTCATTTGTCCCCACACAAAAATCTTGCTATTAAATTTTAAGAAAACAACTACTTCTGCACTAATTCTCATTTTATATTGAAATGTACAATTTCTTAGAAACACAACTGTTGTGGTGCTCTGATCTCAAAATCCCCCTATCTTCACTCCCCAGCCCCCCATGAGCCGTCAGGTCTGGGGTTCAAATGGTTGTAGAGTAATAGTGGGTTCTTCCTTAACTGGCCCTCTGCTGGGTTGGTGTCAAACACTCCAGAGAGACACCTGCTGGCCAAAATGTAGTATTGCGTGATGTTCTCTTCTGGAATTTGTCATAGGGACCTTAAGCTTTCTTATGTGGATATGTTTTATACTGGAATGTACTGAAGTTTTCCTGCCTAAGCCCCTCATACATACTTGCTGTTTGTAGCTCACATCTGATGAGCTAAGAAGTATTCACATCTTAGAATTTGGTTCAAGGAGTAGAGATGTAATGGATAAAATTTCATGATAAAATCCTAGTCCTGAGCTTCCTGCATGGATAGTGGGGCTGCAAAATACCATGCACTTATTATTTCTCAGACTTGGGTCTTTGAAAGGATTGTGAAAGGGGTAACTTGCTTCTCCCAGACAAGTTAGAGCTTCCCTTTTTAGATGGCTTAGTTTTATTACATGAGAGATGCATTTGGTCCTATTTACAAACCTTGCAGTGGAAAAGTAAAGCCAGAGACAAGGGGAGCTGGCTCAGGGATTAAGAGGACACACATTTGCTTCCCAACACCCATATGGCTGCTCACAAGCACCCCTAACTTCAGTTCAGGAGATCTGATGCTCTCTTCTCACCTCCTCAGGCGTGAGATGCGCACATAATGCACATCTATAGGTGCGGGCAAAGCACTCATACATGGGAAAAAATGAAAAATCAAACAAATTTTTAGAAAAAGAAATCCAGGGTACTGATGCTTTGCTTCAGAACTCCAATCAGGGCATCATGGTGGTTCTGTGCAATGCTTGTCTGGGTAAGGTGTCACTGAGTGCGGAGGCAGGCTGGCTTCAAAAGACATAACAAAATGCATAATTGTGTGCTTCAAAGGCAGATTTTAAGGACTATCGTGTACAAAATGGTCTTTTACTTTAAATAAAACAGTAGTAGCCCATCTCCCTTTGGTAGATATTCGAGAGCTGATAGGTAACTGTTAAGAACCTTTGACTGGAATATTTCTCTTGTTGCTCAGACATAAGATTTTTCACCTGTTTGCTAACTTGTCCTTGTTTAGGTTTCTACTCCTAGGTGAAGGGCAGTTGGTAGGAAACCACTAGAATGTGTGTGTTAGTCTCTGTAGCCAGCAACTCCGAGCAAGCAAGACTCGGAGCTCAGTGTGGTTCTACCTGCCAAGTATCCTCTTTCAGTAGGCAAGCTCAGCTTCACAGGACAGAATTGCAGTGGCTTCAGAGAGTGACAGAACTGGGCAAACAGAGCTGTTGACTTAAGGGAATAAATCAAGCATCATCTGGGAACATAAAATAATGTATTTGGGTTTTGTAACCTCAAATATAAAGAACGTTTATTTTAAAATAGGTTTTCCATCTTTCTGGCTATTGTCCTGTGGAACTGTTCCTTTAGTCAAGGCACCTGGATTGATCTGAAGATTGAGAAAAGCCTGTGTCAGGCAGCCAAGCCTAAGTGAGACTAGAAAGGGAGCTCAACAAGAGGAGGTGAAATAGTGTGTTTGAAGTAGTGTGTTCAGAAGGCTGGTTTTGAACCAGGGGCTGAAGTCCTAAGTGTCTCTGTTCAGATAGTGTGCATATTAATTGTATTCAGCAAATAGCCAGTGTTAGCTGCCAGGCACCAGGTGAGATGCTGCCAAAGCTGCAGCAGGAAATTGTTGCATTTGTGTCTCCTGTAGTTGGGAGTTTTGATCTGCTTTGCCTTTTCTGGATTTATATGGCAAAGAAAATAATGTTAGGCTAGGGAGATATAGCTTAGTCACTGGTCCCGCTATGCAGGCATGAGGACCCCAGTTCATATCTTGGCACCCATGTGAAGCTAGCTAAGTACATGTCTGTAACCGTAGCACTGAGTGTTGAGGAACAGAGGCAGGAGGATTCCTGAGGCTCTTGGGCCAGCCAATATGTCCAGTTCATGAACTCCTGGTTAAATGAGAGCCCTGCACCCAAGATAGGTGTCCAAGTAACTGAGAAAGGCATCTGATATCAATCTCTAGCTTCCCCATGTATGTGCACACACACACACACACACAAAACAGTAACTAATTTTCAAAGGTAGTGATGATGTTACATTTGGGAGTCCCACATATTAAGCATCAGTTGAAAACATAAGGCTAGGCTCTACTGCCGTTCAGTTTAATGCTTACAAGATCGGGAAGCCCAGGTGAGCATAGGCTGAAATATACTTTCCTACCCTTGCTGAGAATGATGTGACAACCAGAGCCTCATTGGAATCTCAGACTAATTGGGTCCAAGTAATATTGAAGCAGAGGAAGAGACCTGGTCAGTCATCCTCATCAAGTTAGACCGTGAAACCCAGTATATGGACAAGTTCAAAAGAACTGCCATATACGATATGGGCTACCCATGCTTGCTTTGGCTTTGCCAGGGCATAAATTTCATTTTTCAATTTCAAATATTGAAGCAATGTTTGCAGTTTTAAAGAGCTTCTCCTTTTACATTAGGGGGTATAATGGAATAATACAATGACCCAAGCTCTCTGCAGTTGGGAGCACTTTAATAATTTTGGTGTTACAAGTTCTAAAGTGGATACTTGAAAATTGTACTTCACGTTTAATCATCGGGTGGAGTAATATAATTGGGAGTACCTTCCCCAGATGAAGTGCTTGTATGCAGTAAGGTGTCACTATATCAGCACTTGAGGTGTTGCTGTGTCAAGCATTAGGAAGATAAGAGATGGACATACAGGCACTGGGTCATTGTGTGTGTGTATGTGTGTACGTACATGCACAATGTTTAGTTGTAGCTGCTTTTTACACGAACAGATACTGTGGAAGGGCTACAGTTTCTCGTCTTTTTGCTGTCATGATTTTGTCTTTGTGTGTGTGTGTGTGTGTGTATTTGTTTTGTTATAGTAACCATCCTGAAAGGTGGGAAGCAGTAGCCTACTGTGGTTTGTTTTGTTTTGAGACAGGGGCTGGTTTGCTCTGCCTCCTAGTGCTGGGACTGAAGGGGTGCTCTACTTCACACAGCTCACACTGTGGTTTTGATTTGCATTTTCTTGCAAACCAGCAATGTTGAGAATCTGTGTGCATCATGGTCATATTTGTATGTCATTGCTGGAGAAATGTCAACTTTAGAGATGAGACTGTTCTGCCTCTGGCCCCCCATGTGTGCTCTTTGTGACTGTCAGATAGGTGGCTTACCCAGGCCCAGAGGTCTCCTCTACAGCCCCGCCTCCTGTGCCCTGCTGAGCTTCGTCACTTGCTCTGATCCCATTTGTCTGATTGCGCTTTTATTCCTTGTGCTTCTGTCCCATTCAAGAAGTCTCCTGCCTAGATGCGATGACAAAGACCTAGCTTCCCTTGTATTTTCTCCAAATAACTTCATGCATTCAGGGTTTAAATTTAAGTCTTTAGTCCATTCATGTACATTTTTAATTTAAAAAATTACTTGTATGTATTTATGTGTATGAGTGTGCACCTTTAAGTACACATGGGCAGTACAGTACATGTGTGGAGGTCAGATGATGGCTCACAGGGGTAGGTCCTGGAAATGGAGCTCAGATTATCAGGCTTGACAGCAGGTGCCTTTCCCATTGAGCCACCTCACCAACTCTTGGAACACATTATTTTGTAGGGTGTTAAGATAGATCCAGTTTTATTATTTTCCATCTTCTTGATACTGTATATTGAGGAGCCTGTTCTTTCGTATGTCTGGGACTCTATGCATAGGTTTATTTCCCCACTGGATTCATCTGTTCTACTGACATTACCATACTGCTTTAATCACTGTAGCTTCATGGTGTATTTAGAAGTCAAGGTGTATTGTTCCTTCCTTACCTTCTTTCTTGAGTCTCTTTGGACTGTTTTGATTCTTTATTGTTCTTAAGAATTTGAGTATACATTTTGCTAAACATTGTGACCAGGATTTATTTTGCAGTTTTAAAACATTATTTGCGAGTGTCCACTCATATCCCAGTTCACTGGTTTTTCCACTTTGCCAGCTTGAGGGCAGGAAGGACAAAGGCCCACCCTTATCCTCCAACAATGAAGGCTTTGTGAGCTACTTTCAAACCTGGAACAACTTCCTCCTTTAACAAAAGCTCCTCCCTTAAATGTTCTCTGTCCTCCCAGCTCTGCACTCTTCCTTAACTCCAAAACAACTGCCCTCATTTCTGTATTCTAGGGAGGCCTCAGCGAGATTCTTAAAACAAGCAAAACCTGTGGCTACAGAGTTGGTAGCCGTACTGTTTTTCCTTGCATAAATTCAGGGGTTTTGCGATGGAGGTTTTTGTTCTTGTTTTGTGTTGAGACAGAGTCTTATGGGGACCTCAGGCTAGCCTCGAATTCACTAAGTAGCCAAGGATGACTATAAACCTTTGATCCTCCTGCCCCCACATCCCAATAAGTAGATTACAGGCTTGTGGCACCAACGCCTAGTTTTATTTACTGTGGATTGAACCTTGGCAAGTGTTCTAACAGCTGAGCTATGTCCCCAGCCCCTGGTGCAGTTTTAAATGTGTTAATAAATTATGTTTGCAGAAGAAACCATTTTTTGTATTTGATTCTCCTGTGCTTATAAACAATCTAGTGTCCAGTTTGAAAAAAAAGCATCCTCGCCACATTCGAGGTTCTCCCCTCTACTGCAGGTTGTCTTGAAAAGATGCTCCCGCTCAGCTCAGGAAGCAGGCAGGGTACGGGACGGGAAGGATGAGTAGCAGTGCCAGAAAAATCCTTGCAGGCTATTGCCCTTGCAGCAAGTGTCGACTGCTTCACGCAGACATCACTGTTCTCCCAAGGGTATCTTTCTCAGAAGCAGATTGACTATATTAGTACACAACTGAATCATCTTATTTTTTGAAATCACTGTGTGTGTTCCAGAGCATGTCAAATGTACTGGTGTCAGACACACTGAGTACTTTATAGAAATGAACAGCTCGGTGTGTTCATTAAGAGAAACAGCCTTAAGATACCTAAACATCATTTTAATGATGGACTGTAAAGTCATCTTTCCTGCCTCTTCTGTGAATTAAGTCATTTATAAACAGTACTATTCAAAGAAGATATGTCACCTACAGACTATATGGTAAAATAAAAAGGAAGCGTTATACAACACAGTCACTGCAGTGAAGCCCCAGATTTTATTCAAGTGTTTCATTACATTTAAAAATACCCTAAATTGCTGGGCGGTGGTGGCGCATGCCTTTAATCCCAGTACTTGGGAGGCAGAGGCAGGTGGATCTCTGTGAGTTCGAGGCCAGCCTGGTCTACAAGAGCTAGTTCTAGGACCCAAAGCCACAGAGAAACCCTGTCTTGAAAAAAGCCAAAAAAACCCCCAAAAACCCAAAACCCTAAGCTATTCTGAAATTTAATCCTCCATGTCACAATGTGTAAACCATCCACATATATTAATTTTGATAACTTTGCTGATTTTTCCCCAGAAGGTACTTGCATGGTAGAAACCTGCAGTTATAGTTACATGTCAGATGAGTATTGCCTTCATTTGTTAGTAGCACTGACTACTTTCGCTCATACGTTAGAAGAAGGGCTGTATCATAGCTGTTTACTCAGCATTTGTGCTAGATTCTTTCACTGGGAGAAGCAGCTTAAAGGAAAAAGGAATTACGTTGTCTCACAGTTGAAAGGGATACAGTCCTCAAATCTGCAAGAGCTAGTACACATGTAGGGTGGTGGGCCCACCCTTCACAGCAACCCCCTTCCTCCAGCTAGGCCCTACCTTTTAAAGGTCCCACAGTTTGTCAGAACAGCTCTATCAAGTATTCATTAAGCATTTAACATAGGAGCCTGTAGGGTGACATTTCACATCCAAATTATAACCTTTAAATAGCAATTTGAGTGGTGTTTAAAAAGTAAGGTTCCTACTCGAGTCTAAGTTCTAGGACTCACGCTGCCAACAACAGTGTTGATTCTTACTATTTGTATAGACTCTCTTATAAAAGCACACTAAGTAACCTGAAAGAAAACCAGGAGGTTCGATGGGCAAATGCTGTGCCTCATGTCATTTAATGTGTTCCTGAATTCTGGCTGTATACGCATCACACTGTGGTAGACCTCCAGTTCTCTCAGAGCCTGTCAGAAGCTGGTGAGGTCCCTAGTGAGGCACTGCTGGGGCTCCACACTACACCCGACCCCTTCTCTTGTGGGTTTTTTCTGTTTTGTTTTTTGCTTGTTTTTTTTCGAGACAGGGTTTCTCTGTAGTTTGGAGCTTGCCCTGGAACTAAGCTTTTGTAGACCAAGCCATCCTTGAACTCACAGAGGTCTACCTGCTCTGTCTCCCCAGTGCTGGGATTAAAGGTGTGCACTGCCACCACTGCCAGGCTTCTGTTGTGATTTAAGTAAGAATCAATTTATTGGAGAAATGTAAGTCTGCTTGTTGCATTTCAGTGGGGTTTTTTGTTGTTTTGTTTTTCTGCAGCACAGAGGAAAATGGATGTTTTGTTGCTCTTTTAGGGAGCTTGGTGTGGTGTGTCCTGGGGCATTAAACATGAGGAGGTGAGGCTAGACTTGGGGGTAGTTGATGTTTCCTGTCTCTCAGTGTCGTCACTGTTGTGATCCTGATGCCCTGCAACAAAGAACATGGCTTGATATGGCAAACTCCGTGTTTCATACTACATTGCAGGCAGCTGACTTGATGTTTGTGGTTTTTATCTGTAAAACACATACTTTCATTGTCTAATTTATGAGTCTGCTGAGAGGATCAAGGGAGTTAATGGTGTATATGATGTATAAAACATGCTATGGCACATGATAAACCGTTTGATAGCTGCGATTACTGTAATTAATCCTGCTTAACAATTAACCCTATGTTAATGGATTAGAAGTAGGTTTTTATTGTTCAGGTTTTTTGTTTTATTTTTGTTTTTTTTAAGCTGTATTCTTTCTTAACCCCCCAGGGAGAATAGATACAGGGTGATTGACTGAATAATGACTTACAAGATACCTTTAGGACCAGTGTTTAACATATTGCAAATATGTCTTGGTTTATGGATTAGTTCCCATGATAAGAAGGATGGCATAGTTCCAATTCAAATTAAATCTACATGTGATCCACCCACTTCATTTCAAGCATGATTTCCTAATGGTCCTGTTTCTTTCCAAGAAAGGATCGTTTTTTGGTATTTTTTTGGTTTTTAGAGACAGTGTTTTTCTGTGTAGCCCTGGCTGTCCTGGAACCCACTCTGTAGACCAGGCTGGCCTTGTCGAACTCGCAGAGATCCACCTGCATCTGCCTCCTGAGTGCTAGAATTAAAGGTATATGCCAACACGGCTTGGAAAAGTACATGCCACACACATGTAGTTACATAATTTTGATTAACTCTTGCGTTTTTCTAAAAGTGCTGCTTACAGCACAAATGGATTGCTGCATGGTTTGAAAAACTCTACATTAGATCACAGACTAGTGTCATAGGGACCCAAAGGAGCAGACTTATGGTAAACTGTAGCTGTCTCATTCCCCAAAGCTCCCCTGCTGACAGAACTGGAAATCTGCTGCTCAGCACTCTCACACTTTTATTTTTATTTTACTTCTATTATATTAAACAATTTTTAAATTTAATTGTTTTTGTTCATATTCTTTCTTCCCCCAAGATCTCCTCTTCCTCCCTACTCACCCAACTTTAAATTCTTCCTCAAAAAACAAACAAAAATCTGATATAAACCCCACCCCCAAAAAACCCATAAAACAAAATAGACCTTCACCCAAAAAGAAGAGAGGAAAGGACAACAACCCAACAAATTATAAACAAATGAAAATACACAGAAAAGTCAAGGAGTTCATTATATGTTGGTCAACTAATAACATACTTTAAATGTCACCAGTTAATTTTTGTTATGCCAAAGTTCATGTGCTCAATTTTTAAAAGACCTTATTAATATTACTCTAGTTCAGTTTGCTTTAGGCAAATGTGTAGTGTTGAAATGGATAAGAATGGTAAGATTAGGTCATTGATCATTTTCATAAGTAATTTAAAATTAGCAATGCTAATAAGCTAAAGGTTTTTCAGATTAAAATCCCCAACTCCCTCTTCTAGAGTCTTTTTTTGGAGGGCAAGACCTGAAGAATCAGCTGCTTTCCTGGGCTGCCCGAGGCTCTGGCCTGTGCCTTTTGAGCCAGCCCCATGCCTGTGGGAATTTCACTGCCGTTAATGCTCGGACACCACAAGGCTGACCACACTGCATGACACCATTCTGAACCCTGCCCTTGTTCTCGCCATCTGAGTCACCAGCCAGGCCAGATAGCTACTTCTCTGCAATACTGACACCAGCTTCTTACCAAGCTTACCACACTGAAGCATTCCAGATTGCTTTGCACACATCCTGGTCACACATGTGGCCACTCAGCAGACCTAACCTGCCTTTGGTCAGTCTTGCAGCCGTCTGGTTCTCCTGGTACAGGGTGTGTATCCAACACAACACCTTACTCCTGAACTGGGAGGTATTTGGTCACTGTTCCCCTCTCTTCCTGATAACTTTTCCAACTATAGTCTTGTCAAGTCCATGTATAGGAAGTAGGCATACATCTGCATATTAATTCTCTCTTCTCCTAAGAACAGTCATCGGTCACAAAAACGTACTGTGTAGTTAACTCAGGAAGTTTCCCAGCTTAAACCTCCTTATGTTTGCATGTAAGCAAATGAAGTTCATCCTTAGCATGTTTCCCCACCGATGGCCAGCATTGCTCCACAGATGCACACCTGCTCTTCACAACTGTTCACAGAGCATTATGCACACATCCTGAGTGAAGCCAGCTCTGTGGACTAGCCTGGGTCCCTGACAGTCATTAGAAGCCCTGCTCCTAAGGGAAGATAACTCCAGTCCTTCAGGTAATAATAATCTTTTTTTCTAAATCATTAGTTATTAGTCCCTTAATGTGCCTAATTTATGTTTAAAGTTTACCTTAGGCACATACTCACAGGAGAAGTACAGTGTGTAGTGGGGTTCTGTGCTAGGTGAGGTTTCAGGTAGCCACTGAGGGTCTCAGAACGTACCCTGTGATTAAGGGCAGGCCTTTTAAATGCTCTTAACTGTGGTAGAGTGTTTCCTCCTCACTTTAAGGACAAAACTAAACATCAGAATCATAGGGAAATAGACAGTTGCTGAAAATAACGATTTAAGCATGGATTTGAAAATGCTGGATCATTCAATACCCGTGTGTATTTTGGATACAGGAATATAAAGTTCCCTACTGATTTTATTTAAAAAGTGTGTTTATTTGAAACGACAGTTGATTATGGAGCCCTGTGTCTTCCCAAGTCCAAGCTGGTGGCCCTGGGTAGACTTAGACATCCATCTTCTTTCACTTTAAGCATTTTTTGCACATACACTTGACATACAGCAGATTTTTTTTTCAGGTGAGACACATCTTTAAAACCAGAAAACAGCACTCAGAGACAAGAAAGGACTTTCGTGTTTCTTTGTTGGCGGAAGCTTAGAAATAACCGACTCTTGGAGATGGTGTTTTGATCTTTGCTCTCTAGCCTGACGTGGTATTAAGATCTTTTGGTTAATGATTGGTAACATGAAGTTCCCATTTCCCTTTGAGTCTGATAATGTGTGCATGAGCCTGCGGCTTGTAATATGTATGCCTCACACTACAACCATGTACCAGTTAAGAATGGGCACGTCCTGAAAAAGATGTCAGGTGATTTCCTTTTTTTAGAGGTGACAGGGTATGCTTTGCAAACAAAGACAGTCTGGTATCCCTGGGCAGTAATACCATGTGGGTCTGTCCTTAGCAGAAATGCTGTTACATAGTGCAGGGCTTCATAGATTAACATACCAGGAAATAAAAATTAGTTGAGATATATAATGAGCTCTCATGCATCAAGATGATGTTCACATCAAGAAACATACCTTAACATGTTTCTAAAATGACTGTAAACTCATGCTAAGGGTAAGGCTGACTAGGGATGCAGGTAGAGATGATGTTTGTGTTCACACCTGTTGGAGGTGTGACAGAACTCTAAAGCTCATTGTAGAATGTAGGATGTTTGTCTGAGGTTTAACCTGACATGGCTTTAAAAAAAAGCATAGACATATCTCACTGTGAGACATAAGGCATACATAGAATGCATTTATAAATTTTAAAGAAGTGTCAAAGGGTTTGGATTTACTACCTGAGGTATGATATGTTCGAACAGGAATAAATCAGAAGGGCTTTTGTCTTCTGGTTGCTGCGTCAACCTAGGGTGTTCTGCTGCTGTTTGTAGTGTGTGGTGCACCTTCTCCTGAGATGTTATTTGGGGAAGGAAAAGGATTTTTGTGCCAACATAAAATATGAGAATCTTTTTTTCTAACACAACCAAATTTAACTATTAGGCAAAATACTGGCAGCAACCCCCCCAAAAAAAGGAAAAGAAAAAGGAAAAGCTAGATCAGCTGGGAGTACAAAGTAAAGTGTTAGCTTCCTCCCTGTTTCTGTTAGGATGCCACAGTAGATAGTGATCCTGAAACACAAAGGGGCATTTAAAGACCTGTCCATGTTCTCTCATTTGGGCTCTTCATTCAGAAGTCCCTATGGAAACATATAGAATAAAATAAAACCCTTTTGTAATGGAGAAGTTTTCATACTTAACATTGCATAACATTCTGAGTCCCTGTTGTGAAGATGGGATTTCCCCAGCATATTGGTCTAAAATAACTGGTGAAGATGGAGGAGAGATGTTGGGAAAGTCCAAGGTTTCTAGGTGGTCACAGACTTGTTCAAATTGAGATGAAGCAAAGATAAGAAATGCAGAGGTGGGGCTGGAGCCGCGGCTCAGCAGCTGAGAGTGTTGACTGCTCTAGGGGTTGTAGTCCTCTTGACCTCTGAAGACACCTGTTCCCATGAGGTACACATGAACTCACATAGGCACGCACACAACATATCAAACATTTTTATCCCTCTAGCATGGAGGTGGGGTGGGCACAGGTTACCCAGTCACTCTTCCTGGAGGTGTCCTGATGTGAAGTGACTGAGGAATCAAGGGGGATGGAAGTGTGTGCAGTTAGCTGTTTAGTTCTGTGGATAGGAAAGATGGTCGTCACACCTCAGAGTATAGGAGAATCAACCACAATGCTTGACTGAAGAGCGCACTCCTGGGCCCCACAGAGGCAGTCTGGACACAGGTGGTTCAAAAACACATTGAAACGTTTGTTTAAAAGGATCAGTTACACAACTCTTCTGTTAGTGTTAGTTTTTCATGCCTTATTGGTCACCAAGGAAACCAAAAGTTAACATTTCTTTTTTTTTATAATTTTACCACTTTTTGGCATAATTTGCCACCTCTACAGAGCCTACAAATAGTGGCCTAAGAGTGTGCATACCTTGCCTGTACCTGCATCTGACTCCCATATAAAGAGAGCAAGCCTGGCATTGGTGTGGGATTCGTTGGTAAATTGCTGGTGTCGACATCATAATTCTTTTTCGCCTGGTGGAGGAGCCAGATCTCCTGTGGTTGGCTGTGGTTTCCTCTGGGCTAGGGAGAGTGCTGCGGGAACAACGAACCCTGTCCAGTTTTGACTCTCCTGGGGTGTAGTGCATCCTGCGTCTCCTGAGATGGGCTGTGAGAGGCTTACTTGAAAGTTGGCAAATCAGACTTGCACACGCCTCGGCCTCCTGTAGCCAATGGCTTGCTCAGACCACATATATTACTCTGTGTGGTTTCATTCATCAAGGGGATCCCCATCTTCAGCAGAACACAGCCTCGAGTCGGCTCTGGCTTCTCCAGAAAAGGAAGTGCACACATCTTGCCCACAGAAGAATTCAAGGTATCCCGGGTAAACAGAAACGGAGGAATCCTCTCCTAGTTTCCTCTGGGTGGATTTGGGGTTTTAGTGAACTGAGTCTTTTAGGAAGAGCTCCAAGCTGCTTTCCTTGGGTTTTTCTACAAAACTGCTGTCAGCATTTCTCAGTCTCGCCCTCTTCGTGTGTTACCCAGCCTCTTCGAGCTGTCCTTTCAATTTCAGATTTTAAATTACAGTATTCTTTTTGTTTAGCTGAAATTTCTTTAATAGTCACAGTCGCTAAGTTACTTAATTACCCCTAGGGTTCCTGGTTCTAAACCAGAGGCCCACATTTTCAGGAAGTGCTTTCACAAGTAGGCAGAGGAGAAATCTCCCTACTCTTGATTTATGAAACAATGATGGTAACATGTCTGTCAGGCATTCCTGCCTCAAAGGCCAACCTCAGAAATAACACTGCTGGATGTCAGGAAGCCAAGATCTCTCTTCCCCATTTGTTGATGTGTTTTCTGTGGGCCGAGCGTGCTCATCTCTTGTCTCTAGGCGTGTGGTTTGGTGTGTGTACATTCAGAGCGATGGCATTTTTCTAGAAGTGACTAAGGCTTCTTGGATGAATTCTGTCTTTGAAAGAGGTGGTTGGATTGCATCAGAGAGGCATTTACAGTAAATGGCTCCCCCTTCCTGTGCTGACCACATGTGAAAGAATGCATTAATTCTTGTTTTGAGGAAGCGAGAGCCCTAGAGCTCTCTGAAAACTCCCTCATCTCATTAATTAGCCAGATTTGAATCTTCATTTTTTTTTCAAATTGGAATCGCTTTGTGCTCCCTAAGTAAATGTTATAGGGAGAGAGAACTTTCCACTCCAAGTCCTGTTTGGAGCAACTAATGATTCTGAGTTCAGAAAGAGGAAATAGTGTTGAACATATATATAGTAAATGACATAAATCCAAAGTAACTTCTTCCTGGCCATTTTGTATTAAGTTAATCTGTTTCTTAAATCTGTTGATGCTTTGACTTTGGGGCACACTAATTCTCAGTGTGGTCTTTGCCTGGGTTCTCAGGAAGTGGGACTTTCCCCCTATGGGAAATGTGTGAGGGTATTTTGATTATAGGATAAGGGTATTTTAAGAGGTGAGCCCCATACAGAAAAACTTGCCCAGTGCCCCACGTGACTTTACGTTAGGTGTTCATGTAGTGAAACGTTAGTTTATAATTTCCTCACACTAGACTTAGCGCCACTTTTTTCATAAAGCAAAGCCTTTAGCATTTTTATAGAGTGTGTCCACTCTCCTTTTGTCGTCTAACAGTAGCTCACTCTTTTATCTGACTGCTTTAAAAACTTTAAAATTAATATTTGTCTGCCCACGTGCTGCATGTTTGTGGAGGTCAAGGGCAGTGTGCAGGACTCAGGTCTGGTTTCCACCTGATGCTGAGTTCTCACATGGAGCTCAAGACAGCAGACTTGGCAACAAGTGCTCTTGCTGCTGCCATCATGCGGGTCCCACCTGACTCCCTGCATCCAAGGTTTAATCAAACCTGAAACTCTTTATACATTGAAATAGGAATCTTTTGATTATATATTTTTTCCTTTTATGTTGAATCTAGGGAATTGCCTTAAGCTTTTTAAAAAGCTGTCTATACGCTAATCAATATTACATGGGATTTTATTGTGGAGTAGTACCACATGACAGAATTTTTTTTCTTAGATAAAAAGGGCTTTGGGAGCCAGGGTCATGACTCAAGTGGGTAAAGTGGAGAGACGTACACACTAGTAGTGCCAGTGCTCCCATGGAAACTTGGGTCCCAGCTAGCCTGGCACACACACAGACAAATCACAGCAGACCCTGTTTCTGACAAGGCTGAGGACCTCCCCTGAGGTTGTTCTTTGACAGGGCTCTTGTGCCTGTGCTCAGTCACGAGCATTTGTGAATGTGTACACACCTGTGCACAAGTAAAAATACACATGCTGGTTTCTTTTAAAGAGGGCTTTGTGGTGAGTAGGGTTTTGAAACACTGATCCCACTGCTCTTGCTGCCTTAGAAGGAAGAGCAGTGTGGCGAGGGTGCTCCCCCCCCAGCACTGTCTTCCCCATGGGTCTCTGGCCCTGTGTGCACTCTATTCTTTCTAGCGCTCACTTGGTCTGTAGGCTGCTTGCTCTCCCTCTCTGTCGAAAGGAAAAGCAGGTGTGAAAGGAGGTTTACCTGTCATGGTGTAAACGAGCCAGGAGTTAAAAACAGACACAGGTTTTCTTGCTGTGGGACATTGTGTCCTTGTCCTCTCTGTTCTGTGCATTCTGTTCTGCACTTGCGACAGTCCTGTCAGCCTAGCTCGCCATGGGGAAGGGACCGACCAGACAGCAGTTTGAACCTCAGGGTCGCAGCTTGGGCCTGGCTGACCAGAATAGTGTTCTGTAGTTCTTGCTCTTGGGCTTGTGATTTTTTTTTTAATTTTGTGGGCCTTTTATTTGGATGATGTCTTGATATTGTATGGATGTGATTATAGTTTGTCAAATTTACTAATGAAAGATTTTTTTTTCTTTTTAGAAAAGAAACTCCTTGCTATCTTACACTTTCTGTTGCTCCCAGGGTCTGTTTGTTGTTTACCTTGGTTCTTCTTGATACTGGCCTCTCTCTTTTTGTGGTTTCATTTGTATCAAAGTTCCTTCTGAGTAGACATGGGGAGCTCCCAATACTGTGGTATTGGAGAGCTGCTAAGAGTTGGAGTGAGGACTCGATTTGGGGGTTCTCATAGCTACATTAGTAGTTTAGTCCCTGTGAAGCTCTTGACTGATCTTAGAGAATGGCCTCACTATTTTAATTTCGTCTACCGTGTGAATAAGATCTGTTCTTTCTCAAAAGCACAGGAAGTAGGCATGGGATGAATACCAAACATTGCTATTGCCTCCTTTCCGTTCTTCTTATCACGTCTGTCCCATATCACTTGCTTTCTTTTCTTTCTGAACCTTATAGGGGTTCTTCTGAATGAAGTCACTTGGCCCTCCTCAGTGTCTGTCAGGCACTGAGTTCAGAATGTGAGCTGCTTAGCATATTGGGTTCCATTTTACCCTCCAGACATTTGAGCAAAGCTTTCAGACTCTGGCCTGTGTGTATAAGGTGTGGAAGTATATGTATGGGTGCCCTGCATCCAGTGTTATTCTTAGTTATAGAGAGGGAACCAAAATAAACAGCAGACATACCTTTCTGTAATTGTAATTGGATTTTGCTGTAGCACCCACCCCTGTAGCACACCACCGTCTTTAAAATGGCAAGACCTTCATTAGGTGATTTATCAGAATTAAACCCAAACAATTAAGTAAATAAGTGTTAGCTTTCTATTACAGTGACAAATACCCAAGATAATCCACGTATAAGGAGGGAATGCGTTTGGCTCGTGGTTCTGGTTACATACAGGTAGTCTGCCTACTGTGTTGGGTCTCTGTTGAAGCAGCACATGATTGTGGAGTTGCTGACGTCGTGGTGGTTGGGAGGTGAAAAGAGAACAGTGTGAGTCCCAACAATGCTTCATGAGCTCTTCCCTAATGACTTCATTTCTGTCTACTAGCCTCCACCCCTTAAAGGTTCTGTCTACCACTTGATAACCATCAAGAACTTAGGACCAAGCCTTTAATGCATTGAATCTTGACAGCTCCATGATTCAGTAGCATTTGGTATTGAGTCATGGAAAAGAGTTAATGGGACATCATAACAGAAATGGGGTTCCTGAAAGCTAACTTAGGAATCACCTGATTGGATGAAAGTGTGAAGTGATGTGATTTCAGAGTGATTCTCAGCTGGCTGGTTCCAACCTAGTCATTAAAATCTATAAAAGTAGTGGTAGTTGTTCTGACCTGTGTCTCCATTGCTGCTTGGTTTCCTTACATTGATGGCAGTCATTCCCTGGGGAGCATAAACCCTCCCACTTCCTCCTGTTCTGTGAAAAGTTTCTAGACGTCCCCATTTGTTTGCCAAGAGCCTCCAAGCCCATGTATGCGATGAAGTAGAAAAAGTAGATCCCGATTAATTAGGTCTTGAACTTCCCTGACACAATTGATGAATTACCATGGGAAAGTACACAGATTGTTAACGGGACTCATACCTCAGTAGTTCCTTTATCTTGTGTCCCTTGTGCTTCTCCCTAATTCTTCCCCCTTGCTAGCATAAACATTTTTGTTACTCTAGTCCCATACAGATTGAGTCAGAGTGGGAACTCCTAGCTAGCTAGTGTCCTTCACCCAGGATCTTTTATCGCTGTGTGTATCCATTCTTCATTTTTCCTTTATTCTTCTGCAGTATTCTGCATACTGCTGTAGAGATTGAGTTTGTAGCTCTTCCTGATCTCTGTTTGCCTGATTTCTACCTTAGCTATTTATGAATATCAAGTCATTGGAAGTGGTTTTTCTATTCTTTTTGGATTTATGGGCCCTGCATACCTTTATAGAAGCTTCTTAACCATTCCTGAAAGTGATCGTATCATTTTATGTATTAAACCAGTAAGCAGGGTGAGTTCCAGGTACTCGGTTCCTTCCTAGCTATGGATGTTATTGATTTTCTATGTTAGCTCATTCTCTTGGATATCAAGTGGTATATCATTAGGGTTTTAAAGTTTGCATTTTCTTCATGAATAGTAGTAATTGCTGGCAATCTACATATCATATTTTTTGAGTGTCTGTTCAAGTCGTTTGACTTTTTTCTTTGTTCTTTCTTTCATTTTTTGTTATTTTGCTTTATGTCCCTGACTAGCTTTGAGCTATTGAGCCTTCTGCCTCCCAGATTGTAGAGTGATTGGTATATATCGGTATACCTGAACTTTATTTGCTAGTTTGTAAATTAGAAAGTGTCTTCTGCTGAGAAGTTTAAAATTTAAAAATTTAAACAAAAACTTTTCAACTCTACTGGTACATATTTTTTTTCTAAATAATCTTTGTCCCCAACTCTGTGAAGTTTCCTCTAGTGTGTTCCTTTAGACGTATGCTTTGGCCAGTCATGAGTCTCCAGTTAGTTGTCCTGTGCATGCAGGAAGCCTTACTTCCTTTGTATCAACTTTCCTGCATGACTTATAAAAGGTCTTTACTTTCCTCATTGACTTATCTAGGCACTGTTGTTGATAGTTACACATACATGTGTGGCTCTATATCAAAGGTACCTAAACTATTGTATAAAATGGCCAGTAAGTACATTTTAAAAAAAAGCTCAGCATTTTCAACTATTAGGAAAATGCAAATCAAAACCACATTGAGATTTCATCTCACCCCTGATGTCATCAGGAAATCAGAAATCAGCAAGTGCTGGCCAAGAGGCTGTAGGGAAAACCCTTACTATTGATGGGATGTAAATTATTGCAGCCACTGTGGAAATTTAAATAGAGGTTCTCGAAAAATCTAAAAATAGAACTAGCATATGACCCAGTCAAACTGCCCCTGGGATACACCCAAAGGAATCAAAGTTAGTGCACAGCAGAGACACCTTTGCACCCATGTTAGTTGGAGCACTCTTAATAAGTTATGGACTCAGCCTAGGTGTCCAACAGATAAATGGCTAAAGAAAATGTGGTGCACATGTACAATGGAGCATTGTTTAGTTACAAAGAACAAAATCAAGTCTTTGCAAGAAACTGGATGCAAATGGAGACCCTCACACTAAACAAAATAAGCCAGACTCAAACACACCATTTGCCCTCATGCAGAATGAAGATTTAAAATGAAAACCAAAGCCTGTGGAAGAAGAAGGGAGCAATTGAGGAGAAGCAGAGTATGAGGAAGGAATGAATATGGTCAAAGTACATTATATACACGTATAGAAGTGTCATGATGGAACTGAAGATGTACAATGGATTATATGCTTAAAAAAGTTAAATATACAGGGAGGGTGGCACACAGCTTCAATCCAGCATTTGGGACTCAGAGGCAGGCAGATCTCTGACTTCAAGAGTAGCTTGGTCTTCATAGGGAGTTTCAGGACAGCCAGAGTACAAAGTGGGACTTTGTCTCAAAACAAAAAGTTTTATATGTATGTATGACCTAGGTCTGGGAACAGCTGCCATTAGGCTTCAAGAGTGACTGTGGTTTTGTGACTTGTGTGTACTGGACAGTGCTTTGGAGATGAGTGACAGAATCTGTGTTTGAGGCATTATTGTACCTGTGTTCTGATGATGGTCCTGCCAAGGATCCCATAAGACCCATGGGATCTATCTGTATGCTTGCATGCCAGAGGAGGGCATCCCATTATAGGTGGTTGTGAGCAGCCAATGCTCTTAACCACTGAGCCATCTCTCCAGCCCCAAATTTTATGTTTTTATCTGTACAGACCAATGTACCATAAGTTTAGATCCATCCCAAGCCTGCAGGTATCTTCAGGAAGAACAGATACCAACTTCTGGTTTCATATTTTAAAACTTGGATGCATGTAGACTGCAAAGTAACTGATTTGATACTTAATCTAGTAGATGAGCAAGTCCAAAAAAATCTGCTTATTCCTAAAGTGTTTTTCTTATAAAACAGATTGTGAAACAGAGTATTTTAATAGCAAGTACAAAAGCAGAACTGAGTTACACAAACCCTGTATACTGACTGGGAAACTTTCATACAAGTTTTAGTTTTCTTAAAATATAATTCAGTATTTTTAAAATTTGAATAAATTAATATTAAAAGATTCTTTGACTTGAAACAGAGCATTAATAATAGTGTAAGAAAGACACCAAAACTATCCTGCTAGAGTAAGTTAGCCTGAAACAAAATACCCCAAATATGAGTAACTTAAGAATAGGACACATTCGTTTTGACTTGTGTTTTGGAGGCTCTAGTTCATGGCCACCCTTTATCCATGGCCTGTGGAGGATGTTAGCACCCTGAGTGTTAGAAGAGCGAGTGGGCAGGGGACTATCTCTTTTGATGTCCTCTGTGTTTTAGACTTCAACTTGGCATCTTCATGGAGTGGCCAGTACAGGCTGAGATAGCACACTTGTGCTGGCTAGAATAGAGGTGTCCCCTCGGAACTTCACCCAGTGCAGGAACAGTTGGAGTGCCTGCTTCCAGGGTGGGGTAAAGCAGTCAGAGGGTGCAGAGTCGTGCCTGGTTCACAGCCTGTCTTTCTTTAAATTAATGTTATTTTCATGCTGAAAGAACAGAAGATATGCTTTAAGAGGATCAAAAGCAAGAATGTATGTATTGTTCTGTACATTGGCCTCTGCATTCATTGATCTGCTCCCAGCTGAACAAGCCAGGCCTTGGTAGTACTCCTTTCTCACCCGGAGGATGTGGAATTGGGAGGCTTTCTTTCAGCGCTCCTAGGAGATGCATGTCCTGAGAATAGCAGGAGAGCATTATATTAATCACTGGAATTTCTTCTCTCTCTACACAAGGACTTTACGAGGAAAGAGGGAGTATAAGTTCACATCTTTCCTTGTGCTTAAGAAAAATAACATCCACTCAACTTGGAATGCCACCTTCCAAGCCTGTGTTTGGACTTGCATGTCCGTGCTTAGCCCCTGGCCTGCTTCTTCTCTCTGGAGCAGTGTCTGGGAGAAGTGGCTAAGGTGGTTGCTGCAGTGCTCTGGCAGGGGCTGGACTGTGACAAGTGTGACCTCCTGCATTTAAAAGACCCAGCAACCCCCAAAATAGACCCCAGCTCCCGCTGATCTGCTAGGCATGCTAATGTGTGAATTTACTGGTTTGCAGCCATGGTGCTTCATGAGTACACAAGCTCCACATCTGAATCCAGAAGGCTGACACAGTGTGGTGCCTGGGATAGCCTGTGTGTTGTGTGTCTGTCCATTAGTGATGAAGCCTGAGGAAAGTCCACTTGACTGCTGACAGCTGACTGACCAGATCCTTCCATGTTAAGTATGAGACTCCTCTGAGGCCACAGAGAAACCCACTAAACAGAATTACTTTCCAATTCCCTCCCTGTGTGTTTTCCCAACAGCGCTGTCACTCCTGTGTGGCAGAGAAAAGAGGAGGGAGAGGGTGAGCTCACTGCCTCTATGCCTGCTGCCTTCCCAGCCGCCTCCTGTCTTCAGGGCTATGAAACCCTGGGGTCATCCCCACCTACACTCTCAGCCCGTTACTAAACGCTTTTCCTTCCCATGACCCTCTCTGTCTCTGTTGGCATTTCCAGTGAGCCCTGAAACCTACTCCAGCCCTGCTGTTGTTTCAAGCATGGTGCTTTAGTGGTTCCTTAGCTTGAGCCACCTCATCATTCACATCTGCCAGGACCCTGCTTGTAGAAGTGCTATCCCCACTCCCTTCCCTTATTCTTGTTTGGGTTTTTACACCTGAGACCCAGTGGGTCCTGCTGTAGCCAAACCTGATAGCTGTGCAGCCATGTTCCTTGTGGCTTCAAACTAAAAGAGTTGTGCTCCTGTTTGTGGCCTCTTTGTGGTAAGCAGTGTTTGATAGACTCTCTATTCTGCCCTCCTCCCCCCAGTCCCTCTGGCCTTCTCCAAACCTCATTACTCTTGCCGGGTCTTTCTACACGCTGCTGATCCACCTGCTTAGATCCCAGGTGGGCATCTCCCTACAGTGCTTTACATGGTGCCTCCCACCTACCTGTTCCCGACTGACAGAATTACCCAAGCCTATGGTCTGTGACTTACTACATCCATTGGACCCTTTTAGATCCTTCTCTCTCATCTTTGAAGTCAAATATGGTCAAAACTTTATGTACCAACAGTTCCCACATCTAACTGCTATGGCCTCCAGTGTATCCACCTCATTTCCATTGTCTTTGACCAAAATTTCCATGGGAGTGGCCTTTTCCATGCTCTGGATATTCTCTCTTGGACCATTCTTCTGTGTGTGCAGCATGATGCTTGTAAAACCCTCCTATAGCTTCATGTTTCTGTGACGTCTTCACACGGGTCACCTGTGGACCCTGCCCAGTGCTTGAAGCATTCCCAGGCTGATGGAGGAGAGTTGCTCTTTTCTACGCCACATGGCATAACCTCATGAGACACTCTCTGGACAGCCACCACTCCTGCCCTCCCCAGCTCCTGGCCTTGGGCTCCCCATGTCTTCCATTCTTCCCTATTCACCTATTCTGCTTCTGGGCCCCAGACCCTCCCTCCTGGAGAAACCCTTCCTTGTCTCTCCCCTTTTCTCATTCATAATAATCCCAGAAAGGTTTGAGTCACAAGCTTCATCTCTGCCTGTTTACTTTCTGGAGAAGCAGATACTAAACAAAGATGCTTTCTGTCCCAACTGCACTGCTTGAAAGCTATGGGACTACGCTGCACTTCAGTCCCTCGAATTTAGAGTGCAGCTTTGTGGGCTTGAAAGATGTCTGATGGGAAGCCCTATGTGACACAGGGAGTGGGTCAGTGTGATACCAATGACTGTCACTTTCAGGCTTCCATCTGTCTGTCAGACCAGATCAGAGATCCTTTGCATCTGTGCCTCCAGCCCGTGTCTCCTGTAGACAGTATTGGCAAGTTCTTTGGAGAAAGATTGGTGACATCACAGTGCCACCGAGGACCTAGGCTAATGCCTGGGATGCAGTTATATCCTGTGAGCTCGTTAGTCTTTATTAAACGGTATCAGGCACCTTTTACAAAGAAGGTTATAATACATTGATTCGGACATCAGTGACCCTGCTTGGTCCATAGTGGGTTCACATCCCTGAAGGTGCCGGGGGTGGGTCCCTTTGTTCTGCTCCACAGTGCTTGACAGCTGAGAATGAAAGGGGAAAGAGAGTCTGTCTTACAAGCCTAAAGGGGAAATGGAGTAGGTTTGTAAGACAGACTCTCTTTCCCCTTGCTTATGGTTTTCATGCTTGCTGTTGTTGTTGCTTGGATTTGTAGGTTCTTTCCTAGTTGTGGGGAATTTTTCAAGCTGACTTTAATAAAAGGGTGGCAAAAAGCCACAGGGAAGTCTTGAGTGTTCTCGAGTTAAACACAGTACCCCTTATTTCATTTTTCATCAGTGTTTCTGAGCTTACTTGTGTAATTACATTTAAAGAATTTAGTGTCAAAAATACTGTTTCAATGTTTGCACCATTAACTTTTTCTTGTACCAATTAGAAACCACCCTTAGACATTCAGACACCGTTTTTAAAGAGGACATCTGCATTAGTGTGACTGTGCTTTTAAAATGCACGTGTCTTGGGGCTGGAGAAGTGACTTGGTGAGTACAGTGCTTGTCAAGCAAGCATGGGGACCCGAGGTCAGATCCCAGTTCCCACATAAAAGCCAATGAGAGGAGGGACATGTCTGTATCTGCCACACTCACTGTGGGGTGGGGTGGGATGGGTGGCTGCAGAGACAAGGATCCCTGGAATTCACTGACCAGCTGATCTATAAGAACACTGACTGCTCTTCTAGAGGACCCTGGTTCAGTTCCAGCACCCACATGGCATCTCAGAACTGTCTGTAACCAGTTCTAGGGGACCTGACACCCATGGCAAAAACACCAATGCTCATAAAATTTAATGTGTGTGTGTATTAGATGGATTAATAGAGGAAGAAACTTAATGTTAACCTCTGACTTGCATGTGCACATTCATGTGTGAGCACACACACAATGCTTGTATTGTTTCTAATTGTGGAATGCAAATGTGTTTCATTAAATGAAAAAGACATTTAGGATCCATTTGTCTTTTAATTTAGTGTAAGCACACAGCAAATGCATAGTAGTTTGATAATTGAAATCTATATTCTAGGTCAAATGTTTTAATTGGTGGCTAGTTCTGTTATGTATTGTGCTGAGAAAGAGTACCTATTTTTTGAGATGCAAATAAAGCTTTGCTGCTGACCTGCTTAGGTTTGATTTTCATTGCTCTGATTAACAAATAGTAGAAGTGAAAGTGCCATTTATTTGGACACATGAAGCTGATTTAGTAGATGACCTGTGCTTGCTCAGGGATTTTGTGACTGGCAATGATTTTGAAGATCTAAAAGATAACTGGAAGTATGGATCACCACCTCTGCCCCAGTGAATGCGTGTGCAAAGTGCATACACACGCACTCTTTTATTGGACATGAAACACAGGCAATTTTCCATATTTCATGGAGAATTGAGGTGGGGAGTAGTATAGTTAAGAGTTGGCTGGTGCTCCTGAGCCCTGGTTCCAAAGCTGCTAACTAGTAGCTCTTACCTCCCGCTGTGCATTACGTCTCTTTACCTCTGTGCACAGCTGTCAACCTACCCAATGGGTGCCCTCACTTGTGTGCTTTAAACTGCCAACCCTCTCTACAGAGCTCCTCACCCTGGGATAATATCCACGGTTCTGCCTCTCCTGTCCCCAGAGCCACCTAAATGGAGTTTGTTCATCTCCATTCCCCTCTAAACCTTTAGTGGTCAAGAGACTAAACTTCACCTCCTAGGTTTGCTTACAAGATTGCTTACATCTGACCTCAGCCCCTTAACTCACACCTGCTTAGACCAATTCCTGTAGTAGAGCCCTGCTTTCCCATGCCTCTGTGTTTCTGTCTGGACTTGACTTCTCCCCCACAGAGCCACTGTGCTGCTCATAGACAGGCATGGATGCTTCCTCACATCTGGAGCATCACACCAGTCCTGCTCTTGAGTCAAAATTCCCGTTGAGCATCCTTCCCTGTACTTAGCATCTCACCAGTTTTACCCTTTCTCATTCCCTTGAGATAAGTCATCAGCTTCTCTTCCCAAACTTTGGCAGCTTTGAACCATAGCTACTGCCCACTTTAACTCCAAATTACTCATTTGAAAATAACACTTCTAAAAAGTTTTGAATTACATATCACACTTTCTTCTTTCTCAGAGTTCTGTTCATCAGAACATGATGTATGTATTCCTTAAACACCAAGCTCAGTCCACGATGAATCTCCGGTCTACTGTCAACTCAGTGACTTTATTATAGGGACCTCATATGCATCAGATCATAACACGTTTGTCTTCATGTCACTCAAACATCCTCAGGGCACATCCCTGTAATCATGAAAGGATTCTTTCCTTCCTAAGGCTTAGTAATAGTCCATTGTGCATGACACATTTCACTGATGGACAGCCAGGTAGCCTCCAGTTTTGGTGGTAATTGTGAAGGTGAGTGTTGGATTCCTTGTCTTAAGTTAATTAGATCCTAAGATTTCCTGATCTCAGCTCCTAACATATCTGGGTTTTTTTTTTCATGGATTCTTGTCTTCCTCTTTTGTCTGTTGTCTCTTCCACATAATGCTCAGAACATTACCTGAGCTCAAAAAACTTAAACTTAGAACAGAAAACTTATATGCACATAAACTCAACGAAAGTTGAAAAGGCAGAAAAGGCCTGGAATCCCACCTATTCTGTAGGCTGAGACCATGGAATGCAAGGTCACGGTTTGCCTCAGCTACAGTGCATTCAAGGTCAGCTTAGACAACTTAGTGAACTATCTCACCATAAGAAGTGAAGAAGACTGTGGAGGTGGCTCAGGAGTATATAGACTTGCTGTGCCAGCATGAAGACCTGAATTTGGGTCTTCATTACCCACATAACCGCTTTTCATGGTGGTATGTCCCTGTAACTTCAGGTGACAGTGGGGACAGGCAGGAGACTCACTGAAACAGCAAACTCCAGGTTCAGTGAGAACCTTGTATCAGAAATCAAGGTGGAGAGCAATAGAGGAACATAGCTGGAAGTTACTGTGATCAGTATATGTGCACACATGCACACATGTGGCTGCATATACATGCATTCATTACACACCAAAAACAAAATTTACTGTCCGTTGCTATGCCAATGAACATCATCATTGAGCGATGCAGTGTAGTCTTTTGCTCTTAGAATCACATGGCTGGCAGGGAGCTGCCTGAGAGGATAGGAGAGTTTTGACTAGAGACCAGAAGGTCAAAGTTCCAAGTGTGTCTTCCACTGTGTGCACATTGCATTCATATCACTGAGTCAGAAAACCACACTGGCAGTTGGGGGCCAGGAGTAATGTTCTTTTCTCAAGATTCTCGCAGAGTTGTGTGGAGACCACAGGGTAGCTGAGAGAGAGGCTTTCTTCGCATCCCCACGCAGTGCAGGCTGCTGCTCTCTGAAGGCATACTGAAGCACCTTAGCAGTAGAGTAGCCATCGGTGACTGGCTACATCTTGCATTTTGAAATTTAACTGGTACGGTAACAGGTTCTTCATTTGTCAGTCCTAAAATTGTAATATTGTTGTGAAAGATATGACAGTTAAAAATAACTTGTAAGCTATAGGAAAAGTATAACACGCAATAGCACTACACAAAGGCAACCACTGTGGCATTTTGATTTCTATTCTCTTAGTCTTTTTACTGTGAATCTTCATGTATTGTTATATCTTAAGGTCTTAAAGAGGCATAAACAATACAATTTTATTAACGCTGAGAAATATAAGATAACCATTAGCATCAATTTATATAGAGATATTTTTGCTGAGTGTTACAGAGTAGAAGTTGCCAAAATATTATGTTCCTGACTTCCTTCCAACTCCCAGCCTAGGTGTGTTACAAACCACAAAGCAAAATTTCTTTTTTCTTGTTGAAGTGCCTTGTTCGTCTCACTGGGAAAGATGAGACTGCATCCCAAAGGTGAGGAGGAGCTGGGGAAAGGGCCCTATAACCCTTTCAGGGGCTTCCCTTGGCCCACACTACCCTGTCCCCTCCCAACCGTGAGGTTCCACCCTGGCCCTGCCCCTCCCAGCCATAACAGGCTGGTGGAGCCAGAGGGTAGGAACAAGGAAAGGGTTGGGGACCAGGACCTCAGGTGTGTAGAGTCAAATCTACACCTTAGCTGACTTGGTTATTTATGGTAACTGTGGCAGATGGGAAGAAGTAGAATATGGTGACAGAGCCCCAGCCTAGGGAAGTCAGACATCTTGCCTCTGATTTCAGCTGTCTGCCAGCTCTGTTTGTAACAGGAAAGTTTAACTTCTCTAATTTCTCTCGACATACAGAAGAGGGGGAGAGCTATGCACGCTCAGCTCTTGATTCTAAAGTTGTAGTCTAGGCAGGGTTCAGAGCCAGGCCCACATGATCTGCTGTGGTCCAATCGGTGGGTATGAGACCAAGCTTTGTAAGATGAGGCTGGGTGTCGCCTAGCACTCACCTTGGGCCAATTTCTGCTTAATTTCCCCGGCTGCTCTGAAAGATATCTCCCCTAATTGCTTCTTTCCTTGTGTGTATAAGCATTAAGGAAAGGTGGACTAATGGCAGAGGAAATCCAGGACTGATCATCTTGTCTCTTACCTCACCTGTTCTGCCTCTTGCTTAGAGCTGTATCATAAATGTTTCTAAAAGGCTAAGATAAAACTATAACAGGACATATTAAAGTGATAGAAGGAATGGCCAGGAGCAAATGCCCCTTAATAGGTGACTGCTTAGGAATGTATTAGAAGTGGGAACTGTGTTGAGAAACGAAACAGCAGCCAGCCAAATCTTTTTGATTTCCAATGTTTTTAGTGATCCATTCTCGTTTAGAAAAGTGGCACAAAGACTATACCTTAGATAATTTTTATAATGCAAAGCCAACTGTTCTTTATACTCAGTGCTTTTTGTCTTGGAGTGATTGATGTGGTCTGATATCGGGTATAACTTAGATAACTCACAAGGGTGGTTCACACTGTTTAATGAAGCTTTTTTATAGACTCAGATATTCTAGTGAAAATGTTAGGACTTTATAACATTTCCCCTTGAAAATGTATTTACCATAGTACTGTACAGTGCCTCCTTGAATTTGTAGAACCCAGATAAATCTGAACAGTTTGCCAGGACTACCCAGCACTATGCAAGAGAGAAAATAATACATGTGTATAAGGAACTACAACTTGGTTTCATTTGATGACATTCTGTATTCTATGGTCTGCAGATAATACTGAAAAATAGCCTTGTACATACCTCCAATGGACATTATCTTAAAGGAAACAACACCTTTGATAATTAAGCTTTCATTTCTCTGTGCGCTGCTTTAATCTCACTTGTTTTTTTTTTTTTAACAGTCTGGGGCCTTGTTCTCAAAGCTTCCAATCAAATCCTTACTTAACAGAGGCCACAGTCCACTCGTGCTCCGCATATCCCAAGGGTACTATTTATACATGCCTGTTAAGTTTCTTTTTCTCACTGTGCTAATCTACTGCCTAATTGTCTTAGCTGTGGGTCACGTGACTCCTCTTGCCCATAACACACGCACTTAAAATTCTCACTTCCTGATTGAGCCATCAAGATTACATAAAGTGTAAATCGGCCTAAATACCTAGGAGCAGAAACTTTCTGAGGAATATGTTTTCTTGTTCTGTTTTGATACTAAATCCTGAATGTGTGGTTCCCTAGCCAAGAGGCTGTTAGGTTGTTGTTTTTTTTCATCCCTTCCCTTTGAGATTGAATCAGACTTTGCTTTCATTATAAAAAGTAACATGCCAACCAGATAGGCTGTGGGGGTGGTTCCGCTGGAGGAAATCAAAACGGTTCTGATTACCGAGAGAGCCACCCACTTCTTCATGATCCAAACAAGGGCCTGCTGCTCTCGGAAGGTAACAATTTCTGTTTCCCAAGTGTGCTTGGCCACGGAGCCTCTGCGATCTTCATTTCTGGCTGGCAGGATCTTAAATCTATCACCGTTCCTCACAGGAGACTTGAAGTTTGCGTGGCATAGCAGCTTGGTGTTTGGGGCTTTCAGTTGTTCTTCAGCCTGGCTTTATGTTGTTAACTGGCATTTTCTGTTTACCCCTCTCTGAGAAACAGTGCCTCTCACGGCTCTGGTACGTATTTTGTATTCTCTCAGCCTCTGTGGCTGTAGTTTAAGGGCTTGATACTTACAGGTGCCTTTAGCAAAGGAACCAAGATAGTTAGTTCTCAGTTGGCATCACGTAAGTTAATGTGGGCTTCTTATTACTGTGTAAAACGGCATGAGCATTAAGGGTTCAGGATTTAATTTATTTCAGGAGGGTGATGTACAGGGTTCTCACAGATGCACTTACAGTGTGAGTCCAGTTAAAGCATTTCTTTGCTTTAGCATATTCACATTAAGAATTGAGGAAGGCAAAAGAACTGCCTTAGAAGAGGCAGTTCCTTACTTAAACAAGTAGCTTTAAATACAGC
This sequence comes from Ellobius talpinus, assembly GCA_001685095.1. Taxonomy (NCBI): domain Eukaryota; kingdom Metazoa; phylum Chordata; class Mammalia; order Rodentia; family Cricetidae; genus Ellobius; species Ellobius talpinus. The sequence continues at coordinate 39,433 of LOJH01000176.1, read as the reverse complement.
ACCAGACGTGTGTTCTGTCAGTTACCAGACCTCAGAGCACAGCACTCCGTGAATTACTTCAATACTGTAAAAATTTAATCTTTATCAGAAAAGTTTGTGGGGAGCTACATGCGGATAGAAATGAGGCCAGACCTTTGGTGAAGCTCTGGACAGGAATTCTTGCCAATATGGCGGAGGTGAATGAGGAAGCCAGTCTTTTAAGTGGAAAGAGAACAGGCAGGACTGGGTATGGACATTGGTACTTATAATCTAATGTACCATGCGTGCCTTTGCTTTCCTGTAAGAATGAACCGAAAACTGAGGCATTTCACGATGGTCCCGTGTGTGCATTGTGGGTACAAATGCAACTGCCACCGTCCTGGCCATGCTGTGGTGTTTGTTCACCCGTGGGCTGTGCGAGGCAGCTGGAGCAGCTTGTGCAGCCAGCAGCAGCAAAGGTGCTAATGCATGGCCAGTGATGTCAGGAGTTACGAGACCGCGGTTTCAAAACACTGCAGTAAACAAGGTCAAAGTGTCCCCTTTAGCTGGAAAGGAGGCTTGTTTTTACGAGCTGGATAGCACATGGATGAAGTAATTTTCCAAACAAACGTCACATTTATATGTATGGGTTTTTTTCTTTCTGGATTAAAAAGAAACAAATTATCCAGATGAGCTTTGTTACTGGTTATATTATAAAGATTACTTTTTCTGCTTTTAATGAGTGAAATAATCTAGAATTCTATTTCTTGTTTGCTTTTTAAAATATATTTCTGTTAAATCTTTGAGTATTTCATACAGGCATATAATGTGTTTTTATCGTATCTACTCCCTCTTCTCCCAGTAACTCTTTCCAACTCCATCTCCCATCCCTCTACACACCCCAACTTTATGTTTTCTAACTTGAGGATTTTAAATATATGGTAGATTTCAAATCACGGTAGGTTGCAGTCACGTTCAGTAGCAATGTGGTTCCTCTAGTCTTGTATGATTTTTACCGGGACAGTGTCCAAGCTAAAGAAAGCTAATGGTGCAGAATACTGCTGATTGCACGGCTCTTGTCTTAAGGCACTTTCCATCCTTGAACCTGAGAATGCCAGCAAGTGGAGTCATGGGGCAGATATGTTGGTCTCAGGGTACTGGATGTAACAAGTGGTTGTCTAGGGGTATGTATGTGTGTCTGTGTAGTAACAACAACAGTGGAGCCACGTGGCAACCAGAGGTCATCTCAGTCTGCCCTGGGTTTCCTTGTTCTCAGAACCGTGAGCTTGAGGCACTGAGAAGCACAGGCGCTTTGGTGATCCACAGCAAACCTGGGTGTGTTAGCACACACATGGCCTCTAAAGCGAGACCAGGGCCTGGAGGAAGCAACTGCTGGCCGCCCGGCACACAACCCGCTTGTAGCTGGAAAGCCAAGTAAGTTGGGATTTTGTTGTTGTTTGTTCAGTCTCGTCTTCATGTTTTCCGTTTTTAACAATATTTGGTGCCTGGCGAGGGCCACATTTCCCCATTTTGTTTAGAAGTGGGAGATGTAATTGCTTCTTTAATCATTTATGTCTTTGTATATTAAGATGCTGGCTTGCTCTAGAGACTGAGTATTATCAAGAAGACAGGCTCAGTTGCTCGTTCCCACCCCACTAGCTCTTCTGTCTCAGTTAAGTGACAATGACAGGCAAGCTTTTCACATGCTGTACCCGACCTCCTCCAGCTAAACAGCCCAGTTCACTGCATGATTTCTTTGGAAGTAGGAACGGTATGTGTCCTCAGGGCAGGGTGTACAGGCAGTCTCTCTGACCCCCTAAGAGGAACTGTGCCCAAACCAGTGAGGAGGGGGTTCGCAATCAGGAGGGAATAATTTTAAAATCTGTAAGGAAATTGAAAGGTGCCAAGGGACACACAATATTTAATGATGTTTAAAAAATTAAAGTTAGGATAAAGTGGATAGAGATCTAGTCTGTCAAGAGAAACAACTTTTTCTCTGTTAGGAAGCTTCGTACCTTGTAGATCTGGAGAGAATGTGATTTTTAGCTTTTGGAATACAAAGAGGCATCGTCACCTACGTAGGAGCCTGTGATGGCAGCTTAAATCTACAGCGGGCCTGTATCTGTGATCCCGTTGGCGTTTCTGAATTGAGTCTCTCTCTAGAGGTGGCTTGATTCAATTTTAATACAAAGTTCTGTGACTTTGACTTTGCAAGCAGAACACAGGGTATGGTTTGTGATTTGTAATTAAATTCTTTATAGAGGGAACTGCCGTTGCTGTAGAATGCTCTTGAGGGTAGAGGAGGCAGCATGGCTGTGGTACAGAGTGGGAAGCTGAGGAGGTGTCTTGCGTCTGAATCTCTTGTAGCATGTGGCAGGGATTAAGTTAGCAGCAGTGGTACAGAACCCCCTTTACCTCTAAGTTGTAGAGATGAGACCGAATGAGGCCGACATCTCAAACAGTCCAGGCCCCTGCCCCACCCCCACCCCGTGTGAGGATTCCTGAATCAGCATACATTTTTAAATATCTTCCTTATGATAGTAACATGATGGACATTATGATGTTATACAGTTCAGTTTACAGGGCTTCAATTTGTAAATTAAAAATGGGGACCAGGTTGAAGGGTGAACGAGCAGAACATTCCCATTGAAACTTTTCTTGTTAAGGATGGTGCCAAGCAAGCCTGCCGGTCCCTTGTGAGACGCCCTTCCTAATTCCTAATTAAAGGGGAAGGTGGCTGCCATCTGTCCTCTTTTCATTCATGGCAGTGGGGGGCTGGAGTGGAAGGAAGCAAACTCCCCTTTTATTTTTCTCCTACTCTTTTTTTTTTATATATATAGTTAGCTTTCTCCCTAGTCAGTGACCCAGAAGATTATTGACGATCTGCCTGTCTCAGTATGTCTCAGTACTATAAGCATGCGTGGCACTTGTAAAACGAAGTTCATAGCAGTGCGTTTATCCCTTTAGAACTCCACTTGAATTATGTATCAGCTTATTGCAATTTTCACATGGCTGTCTCTGCCCATCTGGTCCTGAGGTTACTCCTGGTAGGAAAAATGGGGAGTTTTACTTTTTTTTATTGATTTTACTTTTTCATGAAAATAGTTTACATTCCACTGGGCTTAATCAAAGATGGCAACATGTGGATGTGTCCACCCGTTAATTACAGTGCATGTATGTTATCTTAGGGGAGAGAATATGGGTAAGGATGTTAGCAGATGTTTGATTGCTTAGTGGTCTGGCTCCGTGATCACTGGAGTACTTCACATTGTTTACCCCCTGGTTAAGCAGTGAGCTTGTTAACCCCGTCTCATGAAAATAGACTCAAGAGAATTCAGCTAGAGTTAGGACTTGATTGTTTTTGATGTGCATCAAAATGATTTCACTTTGTTGCCTTAATTTCCCTCTCAGTCAGAGAAAGAAGTATGTTTTGCTTTAAGTGTTTGAGAAACTATGAAATAATACTTGTTTTTCACACAAACTTTATTGGAACTGGGAAAATATAAATTGTTTAGTTGGTTTTATTTTCAGTTTTTAATAAACTTTGGCAAAACGCTGCAGTAGCCATATTAAAGTACCAGGACTGGCCTGAATTTCACAACCAGTGCCAGATTTCATGCTGTCTGTATGGCATGGAGATGTGGTATTTCTTAGCCCTGTGGTAATGTAGGTGGGAAGCTCAGACGTGGGGGTTAGCCCTGTAATCTCTTTCACAGCTCCTTTCAGATTTCCCACCAACCTGTACTGAGCTTTCTTAGGAGCATGGGTGCGCTTTGCTTTGTGACGTCTGGTGATGAGGTGTAGGCATCTGCAGACAAGCATCCAGTGTGCATGTCTGGATGTAGCTGGAAGCATAGGTCCATCAGTAAAGGGATGGAGCAAGTGCGAGCAGCTCGTCCTTGTCCTTTCTGCAGCTTTCAGCTGTTTTTGTTTCCGTGTTTCATAGGTAAGAACTTTGGATGTTTAGTTACTTTTGAATTAGCCATGTACAGTGTGATTGAAATTCCTTTTACCTTTAGTATGCATTTCACGAGGACTAAAATAAATTACGTATGTCTATAAAGGATGATTATGAGGTGATACGGTTAGTTTTTATGTATATATATGAACATATGAGTACATGCTTGCACCTATGTTGATAGGTGTCCATGTGTAGGCCAGAGGGTGATATTGGATGTCTTCCTTGATCGTGCTCCCCCTCATAACATCGAATGTAGAGTTTCTCTCCAGAATCTAGATTTTGCCAGTTCTGCTTGTCTAGGTAGCCACTTGTTCTGGGGGTCCTGTCTTCATCTCCTGAGTGCTAGAATTATAGGCCGGCCACCATGCCTGTTCCTCCCCCCATTTATAGGTGTGCTGGGCATCTTTAGGTGACATGATCTTGAACCACTGAGCCATCCCCTCAGCCCCATGTGATTGCTAGTTCAACTCATGTGGCAAGAGACATATAGAAAGTTCACATGAGCCAGGAAGAGTTTAAACTGTACCAGTGGGATGTCAAATCCCTGGAGCACGCCACATCTGCCTGCCTTTGCATTGAGAACGTTTGGTCTGCATTTTTGCTAGCACTGATGAATAATGTGGCTATCGGACTCCAGAGCTATGTCTATTTCTTGTTGTCAGCACCCAGTGGGCCCTGTGCTTCATTCCTAAAGTTAGTGTCATGTTCAGAAGTAGCTAGCATGGAGCCAACACTCCAGAAGGACACTCTATAGTGGGATAAATGACACCATGTGGCCACACTGCTGAGTGGTGGGTGGGTACTATAGCTGAGGGACATGTTAGAACCCAGATCAGGTTCAAATAAAATCTTATGATAGAAACTTGGGGGAAAATGAAAATTGTGTGTTTGGTTTAAAGTTGCTTATGTAATCAAATCTTAGCTGTGAAAGCCTTGCACTACTCCTTCTTAATATTGAGGCTTTATTTCTGATCTACAGTTACTAATCAATAAGAAGTTTTCTTTCACTTCATTTAAATTGTTGATGTCCAAAAGGTTTCTGATAATCTTGGAATAACTTTGTATTCTCTGAGAAGACACAGAGTAATTGCTTTTTAAAAATATATTAAACTTTAGAGGGCCAGCCTGGTCTACATAATGAGTCTTAAGGGCTAACATGTCTGACTATATTTTCTCGGTTTTATATTTAGTTATTTATGTATTTACTTATTTATTTATGTATTGGGACAGAATCTTTCCACATAGCCCTGTTCACTCAGTTCCAGGCAGTGTCCGAGGAGTGACCAGGGCTACGTCGGTGACTGGACATGGAAGGCTGCTGCTCCTTACAGAGACCCTGCAGGTATAGGGCTTTCCCAGTGCATGACTGAGCACCAGGGCCTGATATTGTCGTTGCAGAGCCTAAAGCTAAGATTCTGTGCACAGATCAAGTTAGAGAGAAAGACAGAAAAAAACTGTAGAAAAGTGGAGACAAATAAACTAGCCTCATGGCAATTTGGAAGCATAAAAGGCTAATCAGTGCAGAGGGATCAAGAAATGCTTCCGAATAAAGGAACTTTGAGCTCAGTATAGAGAGAAAGGTGGTGTTGGGCATGAGACTTGGAAAGAGTCCTTATCTATGGGAGTAGCTGGTGGTGATGGGAAATAGCAGTGCCTGAGCGGTCATTCTCTAGGTCTCACGGTGGCTGGCAACAGTGAACCTCAAAGTGACTAGGAGACCATCAAGAGAGCAGAGGTCCCATGAATGCCAGCTCTAGGAGGGCCCCATTTGCTGTGTAATTAAACAAATTAGTTTTAATACTGAGTCACAAGGGATCAGAAGAATTTAGGCAAAGCCTTGTGCTGGTGTGTGTGAAAGGGTGTGGCCTGGACAGTGAAAGGACCAGCAATGAGAGCTCGGTTGAGATTGTCCAGGATGGGGGTGAGAAAGGCCAAAATAAGAAGTGCTGCAATGGGGAGAAACAGAGTCCGCAGGTAAGAACTGAGCACTACTTGGGTCATATGATGTTAGCTAGGCAGAGGACTGTTATCCTGAGTAGGTGGTAAAGGCGGCTAAGATAACAGGAGAAGCCAGAGAAGACCCTCATTTCTAAGTGCAGAAGTAAAAGCAGGTCAGTGACCTAGTGAGCTTCGTCATTGGAGGATGAGGGACACGGGAGAGGCTGGCTATGGATAGGAGTCAGGAAGCCCAAAGGCTGATGTGGAAGGGTTTCTTCATGTGCAAGCTGAAGTCAGGGTTGTAGGGAAGGATCAGTCACTAGTGAGGGATATGGTGACTTGGTTGGGACTGAGGCATGCCTTTCAAGTATGCTTTCTAAGGATGGTACGAACAACTGGAGAGGGAAATGTAATGGTAGAGCCAGGGAAAGGGTCAGTAGCATGTAGGACCCAACCTTTGAGTAGGCTTCAGGGTAAGGGGTCGGAGGAAGAGCTTTCAGAGACCATGAAAACAACACAATTTGGATCCTGGGAGACCACAAAGAGTTGGTGCAAATGGAGGAGGTATTAGCAGACTTTGACACCAAGAGCAAATAAGGGGGTGGCAGAGGTAGAATGGGCTTACCAAGTGAAGGGGTGCGGAGACATCAACGAGTGAAGCACAACCCCCACATAGTACATTCTGTGCTGAAAGAAATAAAGAAGACTATGGGGGCTTGCAGAATGAGTCCATGGTAGTATCTATCAGTCTTGGTGTGTTCTGTTTCTCTGACAGTCCTCTTTAATAGAATTCTTTGCTGTTTACTTGAACCAGTTGTTTAGTCTTTGTACCTTCATTTGTGAAATGAACAGCTTTCTCCTAGGGCTGTCCTAAGAATTTAATGAATTACAGTGTAGCTCCTAACATAGTAAGCATTGCATAATCAGTTTGGGCATGCACGTGTGTATGTGCATAAAATTAACTATCATGGCACATTTTAGGTACATTTCCCTTCATATGCAGGCAGGTCCACAGTGTAGTCTTGTCAGCTTCTTATAAACAGGTGTTGCTGCATCTGACTGACCTAACTCCAGTGGCTGTCCATCTAATCTGCACTGAGAGACCATCTCCCTTGGCCCGTGAAGTCAGGGATTTTCCCACAGGACCTCTCTGCGTCCTTGGGCGTTGCAGGAAGAAGTGTGGACTAGAAGCCCATCACAGCAGGAAGCCTGGAATGGCTCTGCCAGCCTGGGAGAACACTCTGTTTTTAATGACCCCCATTCTTCCTAGACTCGACTTGGTACTCAGAGCACTGTGTTTGGACATTGGTGCTTCAGACACCCACTTGGGGGATTGTGAATGCGTCCTTCTGACTCATCCCTGCATGCATCAGGTCTTCTAGATGTACTTTGAAGCTTTTCTATAGACTTGGCATGCACTTCGAGGGGAACATGGTTTCATTGACGTATCCTGTATTCTATAACAAAAAGTGAAGTCACTGTGCAGCCCAGAGGCTTTGCCTTAGCGGAGAACCGTCTGAATGACTACCCTCTATTGAAAGGACAGTGTGATTGCTAATTTGACTAGGGCATATAACCCAGATGTTCGATCAAACAGCAGGCTAGATGTCCCTTTAGCATTCAAGTCAATGGGAATTCTGACTAAAGCGCATTACTGTCCCCAGTGTACTTGGCCCAGTCTGTTGAGAACTTTAAGAGACAGCAGGTGGTGGTGCACGCCTTTAATCCCAGCACTCAGGAGACAGAAGCAGGCCCATATCTGCGAGTTTGAGGCCAGCCTGGTCAACAGAGTACTAGGACAGCCAAGACTTCACAAAGAATCCCTGTCTTTAAGCAAACCAAAAAAAAAGCTTAAGGAAAAAAGTCTATGGAGAAAGAACTTTGTATTTAATGTATTTGAGACTGAAATAGAAGCTCTTCTCCCAGGGTCACTAGCCTGCACTACACCATGCAGACACAAATCTCCAAAACCCCTAATTCCTTAAGACACAAATTGATGTTCTCACACATGAACATCTTCCATCTGAAACTCCAGTGTGATACCAAAACATTCTGGTCTTGAGTTACTAAATGAGAGGTGCCTGGCTTACTAAAAAGTAACTGCTTTGGCCTCTCAGCATCTTTGACACGCATGTGAATGACTTGTCATGTAGACAAGAAAGATGAATTGTTGGAAGGACATGATGTACTCACACTAGTTCAGAGTTGATGGCAGAGCCACAGGTTTCTTCTGGGGCCATCGGATTGCCTGTTTGCTATTTGTTTCTCTGGATTTTGTTAGTAAGGTAATACAGTTGCTGGGTTTGCATTGTGTAGTTATTACTAATGGGATTTTTGCTGTGTTCCAGCTACCTTGTTAGTGATTTGGTTCTTATAATCACACAATGGGATAGGGATTATTCTAACCACTATTGTGTTGGTTTTAAGCTCTAAGGTCCACTAGGCATTATGGACCTTGCTACATAGTTAATGAGTGATAGACCAGTGCCGGAGACCCAGGAAGCCTGGCTCCAGGGGCTGGACTCCTGAACCTTCTGCCTTACTGCTTCTCAGCCTTGTACATACTGCATGCACTCTCTAGGTCTCCCTTGAAAGCCTCATCTGGGACAGACATTACCATCATGGTTGCTGTTGGTGGGAGAGCATGCTTGGTTCTTTTCAACAGAAAAGTTTTCCTCACCAGCAGCAGCATCAGGCCTAGCGGCTCTGGTAGCCATCTGGTTTATCCAGGGTGGTCCAACAAAGTGACAGAATGGTGAACAAGGGTCAGCTCCTTGTCCAGTCTTTGGGGATGAAGAGAACATGCTCTTCATGTGTTTTCTTTGATTCTCTGGGAGAATGACCACCATAATCGTTGTTATTGGACCTGTTGTATTTAACAAGCTACAATGGTAAAAGCGCATTAGGACTCATGGAGTCTTCAACAGTGCAAGAGGCTGGCCTTGTTCCATTTTACATGTAAGGAAGTCAGTGACTGAGGAAGTAGCTAACATTTCCAAGCTTAAGTGGCAGAACAGGATTTTAAGTCTCATTAGGGTGACTGCTCCAATGCTTTTGGCCACTTTCTGTATGTGCTAGGCACTGTCCTTATGCCTGTCCCTCTGCCCTGCAAGACTGTGGCTACCTATAGGCAGGAACTTTCTCATTGTGTTCACCACATTACAAAGTGCTATTCCTGACACATAGTTGATGTTCCCTGCTCACACGCTGAGCCTGAATGGACTGACTGCATGTCTGATCATATCAAATGGCTATGCAATGGAATACATGTTGCTTCTAATTCCTACTGGGGCCAGGGAAAGAGCACAAGGATGTGAGGGTATGGCAGACTCATGTATCAATCCATCCAGCCCTGCCTCTAGGGTAACCTCTCCATTTTACACATTGAGATGAACACACTTGCCTGGCTCTCTTTCCAGAGACACTCAGATGATAACGCCTGCCTCTGCTGCCCAAAGCCAGGACCACTTTCTTTGACTTGTACTCCACACTGGTCTGCCCTGACATGTAAGGAACGCCAGTGCTCTTAAGAATTCAGCAAATTCTACATTTTTAAACAATTCCTGATGTTCCAGACTTTCCCCCCTGCCTCTCTTCTTCATGCAGACTATTTGTTACCTATTTCTTATCTCCCCTTGCTTTTTAAATGAAGCACATAGAAAACTGGGCAAACTGAAACCAGTTGTGTATATTTCCTACCTTTTTTTTCTCCTCAAAGTTAACTTTGTTTTTGCTTCTTAAAACTGGGGATCCGTAGTACTGTTTTCACTACCAGTTATATACATTTACTTTTCCTCTTGGAAATGATAATTATGATTAAGTTTGTTTTTTAAAAATGTAAGTCAGAATTAGATGGGATTTAGTGCTCCACCTGCCCAGTCCATTCATTGTTAGTTGTGCAAGTTGATTTCTGGCAGAATAAAAATATTGCTGTTTTTTTCTGTATAAAAAATCTAGGTTTTCCTATATAACCCCTAGGTTTATTTCATTTTTGTTGTGAGCAGATGTGCATGTGCGTGCATATGAGGCCAGAGGTCAGCCTCAGATGTTGTTGCTCAAAACCATCAACCACCATACTTTAAAACAGGACTTTTCCTTGGTCTGGTTCTCACTGAGTAGTCAGGCCTGGCCCATCAGTGAACCCACAAAGTGCCACCATACCTGACTTTCCTTTCTTCACAGAGGTGGCAAGGACTTCATGGAATAAGACATCCATCCCCCAGCCCAGGCCCAGAGTTTAGATGTTTCAGTAAATGCATGAATACATGAGTCCATCCATGTTCACTCCTAAGATGGGAGCTAATGTTTCTGCTTTCTTCCATATTTTTTCACCTTTAAAAAAATAGTCTGACTATCTAGAAACTCCATTCTTGTTGATGTGAGAAACCTTAGGACTTATATTCAAACCAAAGGCTTGGTAAGACCGAGAGAAGAACCCTTAGCCGCTGACTGCTCTGTGCCTGGCAGTCCACCTGTGTGATTTGGAGAAGCTTCAGAGCATGGCATCTGTGTTTGAGAAGGCCATTCAAAGTGATGAGCTAGATCACAGGCAAGACTCTCACATTCAACATTTAAACCGGAAATACTGGCATGTGCAGGAAAGCAAAGGCATCCTTACTTAGGAGCTACAGAATTAAAAGTTGAAAAGTCTGCCTTCTCAAAGTTCTCAGAGTCAAAATTTTTCTGGCAACCCCCATTTTCAAGGGTTAATGTGCTTTCTCTCAGGTTAGGAGAAAGTAAAACCTTTTTCTTTAGGAATTCACTAGAAATTAACGTCAGCATTTTGTATTCTTTGGAGCCTGGTGCAAGCAAGCCTTGGCTGAAAGGGCAGCACTCACTTTGGTAAGCTGTGGAGAAGGAAGCTGGTCCTGGGTTGTTGTCCTGACACACCTCTGCCATGATGGAGAAACTGCCACTCCATTTTAATTCTTCCGTTCTCTGTCTTGCCAAGCCCAGTGGCTTCTGTTATAACATGTGGCAACTTCTCCCTTGGAGGCTAACTCATCCAAGTTACCATAATATTTAGGACCAGCTACAAAGGCATTTCTTTCCCTAAACCTCATGCCAAAATCAAACTGCCTTCTCCCCCTTGGGCATTTATTAGAGAGATCCAGCTCTTATATAAGAAGTGCAAAACTCCTACTCCCCCCTTTTTTTTAACACCTATTCAAACAGATAAACAAGGCACATCATGATGAGCATTGCTTTGAGCTCATTCATGGCTGTTTCACTGTTCACTGTAAGAATTGCTATAACAAATGGTCTACTGCGCTTACTGAAGGGGAAGGAAGAATGGCCTAAAAATTACTTCCACTAAACAGAGCCTGGGCTCTCAGCAACTTTTTGGAATGGTGTCAGCCTCTGGGGACAAGAAAAATTGGAATCATTTACCTGCTAAAGCATTAACTGAAGAGAAATGGCATCAGTTTATTTTGCCTTTTAAGAGCAGCCTTGAAGACCAGAGAAGATCTCAGTCAGTATGTAGGTTCTGATCTTACCTGGCAGTTTCCTCCTTGGTAGTTGATTTGTGCATTGTCTGTTTACTTACTAAACAGTGGTACCCTGCAAGCAATTTCATCAACATAAATTAATTTCCTCGTCTTTTAAAAGGATTACTTTCCTTATTTTGAAATAAGAGCTACTTTCAACATATCTTGTGGGTGGCTGGAAATACAGTTTAAAGATGGGTGTCAGTGAATCATGGTCTAGCTTAAGAAAATCAGCACACTAAAAAATTGAGGATCTTCCTCACTGCTTCCTACTATACTAACACACACACACACACACTGCTGAAGATTTTTTTTACAGCATTCTTCTGGCACTCAACAGAAGATATTTCTATCATATAAATACACATTGGTAAAAAAACACTTTAAGACACAAAAATTTGGCACTGTATTGTATGCGGTCTTCTTTGCAGCTTGAGTTTTTCTCCTGTGTTGTGTTTATAAAAACAATTGTAGGACTTGGTCACAGGTTTGACAGCACAGGTGGCCCATGTCAGATGAGGATAGGAGTGAAGATGGCATCTGAAGCATTGAGTGTCTGAAATGTGGTAAACAGCACCTGTTGAGACTTGTGTGTTGGTGTTTGTTTTTTCCTTATGCTGTGTCTTTCTGGATGTTCGGCTGACCTCGGGTGTGCTGTCACCTTGCTGCAGTGTTGATATATAGGGAAGAAGAGCAAGGAGCTTCAAGGAAGGAGGAGGGAAGTGTAGTAAGCTCTAAAGGGTGACATGATGCTTGGGTGTTGCTGTTACTGTGTCTCCTAGAGTCTTGTGAGATGGAGCCAGCAGATAAATTTGCATTGTCAGGTTAAACATACTGTAGGGAAAATCACCTTCCTTCATTTTAGTGTCTGGTTCCTCTTGTCCACTGCGTACTGATTTCCCCATGGTAACCTTTCCATCATTTATTTACTCAAGCTAGAAGTAGAAACAGTGCATAAAGGGTGGACTGGCATTTGAATGCCTGGGATCAGTTCCTAAGAACTGTTCTGTCCCGTCTAGTGCTGTTCTTTGAATGACAGGTATTTACCAGGCCCTGCAGCTTCAGGAGTTCAGAAATTTCAAGTTCATATTTCAGAGTGTCTGTCTTAAATCCAGCTAAGAAACATCCTGAGTGCTGAGGTCCCTATAGACTTGTTAACATGGTGCTAGTGCCTATTATATATTATAGTTTCTCCTATGAACGCAGCCTCAGTCCTTCGCACATAGCCCAGCTCCCGAGTGACGCTCAAGTTCTACAAGATTGACCCTGCTGAGCTGATTGCGAGTAGTTTATTTTAATTAAAATATTAACTTAGCTGGATTTAAACTGCCTGCCCCACCCAATGATAAGCACGTGCACATTTGTTTTGTAAAGCCATGTATTTCCAAGGCATCTGGCAGCAATCTGAAAGCACTTGAGTTTATTTCATAAAATATTTAGGATCATATATATACACATATATATACATACACAAACACACACACATATATATGTGTATGTATATATATATATATGTATGTATGAGAAGCCAAGCAGTAAACAGAGAGCGAATGTGCTTTTTTTCTGAAGACCTTTGACACTGACGGGTGCTGGAATTAGATCAGAGAGCTGGCCCTGGTGTTTTACCTCTGTTGGGAGATGCTGAAGGGGGTCATTCCTTCTGTAATGCATGGTTCCACCCACTGTTAAGTAAGGTGACATGGAGATGGGCAAGTGCACTGTGGTGGCTCAAGGGAGGGACAACTGAATTGGTACCTCCCGCCTTACTGCTGTGTGTACAGGTACCAGGCAGGTAGTTTTCATGTGTTCATGAGAAAGCTTCACCAGTCAAGGAAAATATGGTAGTTTCCATGGGATAGGAATTGTGAACCATCTGAGGACAATACACAGTGAGATTTTACCTTTGTCAGTGGAAGGTTACCAGAGAGACCAGAGTCTCCTGAGCTGATCACACATGTTGATGTGTTCGTGGAGAAACATTGTTGCTAGGAGGGTTTCCTCCATGTGAGAGCTGACTTTCTAAGGCTGGCCTGACAGGGTTGTAATGCAGTTATGGGAAGGGAGCATGTGTAGCCTACCTGTTGACTCAGACAGTTCCCAAGGCAGCAAAGATGGGTGGGGGTGACACCTGTCTGACACTACCATTGGTATGAGGTGCGTGTCAGCCTACTGCAGTATACGGCCTAGCAGGTCAAGTTCATGCCTTCGACTGTTTCTTGGTGATTTCATTGCCATTCTCTGCAGCCCTTGTCATTTGCCCTGGACGCTCCAGCCTGACCTAGCAGCTGCCATTGTGGAGACCCGCACACCTTTTAGACCTTAGTGAGCTGCATGAGCTCGCATCCACCCCGCCAGCCCTTCCCTTCCGCCTCTGTTCTTGAGTGTGGAACACCGGTGAGTTGTCTGTGCTGAGGAGTAGTGAATGAATGGAAAAGAGCAAGAAGTCAGGAGACCTGCACAGGCACCCGAACCTCTCCTCTGGATCTGTCATCTGAATGGAGAACTGAGACTTGATAATCTCTGAGATCTGTGCTGGCACAAAATGACCTATTTATGATGTTGTGGAATAAGTCTTACGATGAGGAACCAAACATTACATTTCATCTAGACCTGAGTGTCCAAGAGCATCCTGTCCTGGTGACACGACCAGCCTTCCTGGCTGTCCTGCATAAGGTTACTCTCCACTCCCACTGACACTACTGGATTGCTCATAAGTGGCTATCTAAATCTAATGCATCTTTTTAGTCAAGTCTTGTGCATGCGGGTGGTAAGAATACAAAGAAATTGATTAAGAAGTCCTCCTTCGTAAAAATGCATATGCAGTATGGGTCTTGTACTCATAGACACACTGATAGCTGCTGACAGTTGGATAAAGTGGAAGCAGTCGGGAGATTCCCCCAGGTCCATATCTGTACCACTGCCACAGGGTGTTGTTTAAAGGTCTTGGGGTCTTCATGGTTTCGTGCACTCATATTTGCCAGGAAGTATAAACTGTATGAGAAATGAGAGGAAACCATCAAGGTGCCGATTACAAAACTGAGCAGTAGCTGTTCTGTTCTTCTGTCCCTCCTTCCTTACCTTATTTCTCCGTTCTGTCTCCTTTCCTTTCACCCTTCGTCCTTTACCTCATTTTCCACTTTCTTTCTCTTTCTTCCTTTAACTTGAGGAAGCTTCCAGGCTTGTGGGGGATGCTCACTGCGCAGGCACAGCATGCATGCAGTCGGAGGCTATGATGGAGCATGCACCATAGGGCGTCTAATCATAGCCTGGGCGCCTGCACTCAGGACAGCTCTTCTGTGCCTGCTCCGTCAACACGAACGCTAGATTTTGTGGGGATGTGTGGGACCGAGTAGCTGTGGAAATTGCTGTTAGAGGTTTTCTTTTTCAAATAGGTTATGGATAGGAAGGCAAGTTGATAGTGTTTCTCTTGAACACTCAAGTGAACTTTACAAGATTTGTTTGGGTGTGAAATTGAAAAACTCTTCAAAAGTTACTTATTTCACAAATAAATTAGAGCAAGAATGTAGTCTTCATCCAGTGTCCCCTTCAGAAGAGGATCTGGAACCAGGGGGAGCCAGCTCTGTGGTGTGTACAGCGACTAAGGGGAAATACCAGCAGTGCCATCAGACAGGAAACAGTCAGGAGAGAGGGGGGAGGGGCAGGGACACGGACCCGACAACCACTGCCCTGCCCTGCTGAAGAGCAGACAGGTGGGCTAGCTCAACCTTAGTTTGTAAATGTGAACATTGGCAGGTTCTGAAGCCAGAAGCTTTTCAGCGCAGCTTGATGTGTTTACTGTTCCTGGGCGGATTGAGGAGCTTGAGTTCTTTGCAGACCCCACTCCCCAAGGAAGCAGGCTAAGGAAGAGACTTCTGGTTCCGGTAGTTAGTCTGGACTCTCAGGATCTCTCAGAACAAAGTGGCTCATCTTCCTGGTCCTTCTGAGTGGAAACAACCAGGGCTTTAGAACTAACCCATTTAGAAAGCTTTCTAAAACCAGCAATTGGAGCAGAAACTCAGTAAAGCCCAGAATTATCTGTGCGCCACTTTATTAAGGTAGAATGGTGGGCATTGCGCTTGTTCAGGTTTGTGTCTCATCATGTATTTAATCCATTTAAAAATAAGTAATATTACTAGCATTCTTTACATGAAGTTCTAGGTCTTTTGTGAACAAAACAGGACACTTTATGTCAGGAATTACATCTAGAGCCCAGTGGTTGTTTGCGACTGTTGAATACCCAGATAGCTGGGGTATTCTGGGATAGAGACGTGTGGAAGGTTCCCCCTTTAAATATCGCCTTACAGTAGTTGCTTCTTAAAGAGTGACTGATTGTTTACTGAAGTTTATACCAGGGATTTGAACATTAAACAGTTCTAATCAGAATGCAGTTTTGGATGAAAATTCCTGCACATTTTCTTACCCTTACATCAGAACCATAAAAATAAATTGGCATTCCCCCCCTCTGGGCATGTAATGGTTTGAGAAATCCCATCATTCTCTTTCCGAAAACTTGGAGTATAATAAATGAGTTCAGAAGAAATGTAATTACAGTTCTTAAACTGTAAGCCTCTGGAAATGGGTAGGGCCATTGTAACTTCCACCTCTTGAAATAGAAGAGCCACATGCAGCTAGAATAAAATTTGACCTCTCAAGAGTGACTACCATCTAAAGAAAATCTGCAGTTACAAAATCATGTCTTCCTTCTCATTTTAAAATGATTATTTTCCTTACTTGCTTACTTTATCAGTGAACACGAAACACGCTTGGGTGTATCTTTAGGCAACAGGACCAAGAACCTAGCATTTGTTACCTGCCTAGATTAGGTCATTAGCATCTTGTGGATGACAGTGGTTGACAGGACCACCTGAGGGGAACGTGGATTATAATCTCACCTTCTGGCTTTGTAAACCTGGGCTCTCCATAGCAGAGCCTTCTCTTGAAATAAGCTTGACATGGAAACCTTAGAGGAGAGTGCTCTGGGAACGCTGGGTTTTTTAAAAGCTACTAAAAATGACAGAGCTTCTCAGAAGTGTTTCTCCCCCCAAGAGTTCTCCATTGCCTTTGAGTATGCTGCGCTCAGACCCTCCTACAGGCGCCATCCATCACCCCCCTCCAGACCTGGGTTTACAGCTTGAGCTTTCCTCTAGCTCCCCGAGCACTGTTGCTTCAACCTAAGGCTGGGAAAAGCTGCAGATTGCCACAGACACAGGGAATTTAGTGTGGGGCAGATACTGAGCAGCCACAAAAAGTTCCGTCTTATTCTATGAAGGGAGTGAGTGGATGATGGCTCTCATATCCCAACTGCAGATTGCACAGGGTGTCTATAGTTAGCAGTGCATTTATATTGAAAATAAATGACCTTATATTCATGTAGCTAAACATAATTCATAGTTTTTGTGGAAAGGTGAAACACAGAAGACTGCTTTTCAAGCAACTCTGACTTACACAGACAACTTGCAACTGCTGGCAAGTTTGTACTGCCAGCATCTAGCGTTTTCACCTGTTGACTTAGACTCCTGCAGCTGGGTGCTACCGTGCATATTTACTTGCTCAAACTAAAAATCTCTGAAACAATGTCTGTGTTCCGCTGAGGCTACCCGCCTTCATGAGTGCTTAAGTATCTCCAGAATGTGTATGCCATCCCTCTTACCGAGGCTGGCCTGTACACACTGGGGAAGTTTAGCCCTGCCGAGATCTGTATAGCTGCAGGCCTTTCTCAGGAAGGCTACTCTGTCAGAAACAAGTTTAACTCAGGAACTGTGATTGGTCCCAGGTTTTGACCAGAGCTATCCCTGGCCAGAGATGCATTTGTTTCTGCAGCCCCAGAGGGTATCAGAATGAGAGAATCCCTTTTGGCTTGTGCCTTATTTGTCCCTCCAATGATTCCAAGTTGTGACGTCAAGGCTGCCATTCAGCAGAGAGCAAAAGAAAACAGTTGGCCTCTCTCTGCATCAGTAGCCTGTACAAGCCGCTGTTCCTTAGGCATCCAGAATGCTCTGTCTGGCAAAGCTGTGCATTCCATGCCTGGGTGACCTGGTTAAATGGAGGAAACCAAATGCTGTTCCCTGAATGGTCTCCAAGACAAACCTTCCCCCCCACCCCAGGCGTCTCAAGTTTAGGCCCCACAGCTTCCAAGAACTGAATGGCTGGGCCCAAGCTTCTGTTCTTTCAGCTCCTGTGCGGCCTCTGAGGCAGGAATACCATTAGCATCGATCGGCCTTGATTGGCAGCCTCCTCCACAGCATCATTGCCATGCCTCAGGTCAGTACTGCAGGATCCCTTCTGGAAAACAAGTGCTGTCCTTTCGGAATCACACTCAGAAATGTCATCTGGCGAATGACAGGCCACCTTTTCCCTCTCCCAGCTTCTCCCACCCCTAGCCTCAGATTTTTGAATTCCAGGAAGATGTGTGTGCACATTTTAATCTTAATTCCTCACTCTTCTCAGCATTTATGTGCTCTTGTTTATTTGTATTTTTATGAAGAGCAATGCTTTGCTTAGGGGAGAGGCAGCAGACTGTAAATCAGAACCGTGTGTTTAGGGAAAAGCTTGCTCTTCTACTGCAAACAAAATAATCTTGGGTGACCAAACACTCCCTGATCATGTTTTGATCCCTTACCGTAATGGATGCTTCAGCTCTACCAACTTACTACTGAGTCATCCTCAGCCATGCTTCCTTGAGTTTCTTTCTGGAGAGCTCAGAAGCAAGTGTTTCAGTCACTAGGAAAAGCATGGGTATGGCAAACCACACTGTGTTTCAGGGTTGTTTGAGACAAGTCATTGTATTTGAGGTTTTGCATTAGAAATCCCATTCAGCCTTTCTCCGAATACCCTTTCTGTAAACCTTGGACTGAAGGATGTTGGCAGAAAACAAAACCGCTTAATCTAATACATACACAAATACATATGTATATTTAATGTCAGGATCTTGATAAAGTGAGGCCTTGATTTGGAGACAGGGTCTTGCTATATAACCCAGACTATACTCAAATTGAATTTAATCCTTCATGCTGGGATTGTAGGTGTGAGCCAACACACCTGGCTCATTGGAGCCATTTTACATATGGGTTAGTTTTTGTGGTTTTATTTTTTTAAGACAGGCTCTCCCTATGCTTTGCATAGCTTGATTGGAACTTGTGATCATCCTGCCTCAGCCTCCAGGATACTGAGATTATAGCTCTGTGCCACCTCCCCCAGATTGTTTTTTGAGGCGGTCTCACTCAGTAGCCCAGCCTGGCCTAGAGATTACTGTGTAGCCTAGGTTAGGCTCACATTCACAGCAATCCTCCTGCCTCAGCCTCATAGGTCTTGAGATTACAGAGTTAGGCTATCACCCCTGACTGGTGAGGCCTTTTCTCAGATTATTATAATACAAAATTTCCCTTGGTCCCCAGCTCTTCTGGAAGGAAGTGGAGATCTCTAGATGGTTGGGTAAAGACAGACCAGATGCAATCCATGAGCCGCATCAAGTGATGATTGAACACCACGTGAAGTCTACTTTGTGGTTGCAGGCAGGGCCTGCTCAAGGCCAGCCTAACAGCTTGCAGACGCCCTGTTGGTGTAGAAGTAGCGTGGTATCTGGAGCCTGTGAGCTTGGTTTCTTCAGACTTGTGGAGTAGGCCTGCCTGGGGCTGTTGGAATGAAGGAGAACCAGGGTACCACCTTGCAGCTGTGCTGGAGTTGAGCGTGATTGACAGATGCTTGGGGTTTCTCTTACACTGTTTGAGGAGGCCCGCGTTTCCTGAAGGTATCCCAATACAAATTGACTTCAAATTGAATCAACTGCTTGTCATAGTAGAAAATACTTAATTTGTTTTTTATTATGTGAAAAAGATTTGAGATTCTTTGGTCAGAGATTGAATGTCAGCTTCTAGACTTTTTAGAGAGGGCAATTTTTGTAGAAGCACTTGAAATTTTCTCAAGTTCATCTCTGAAATTTTTAAATATACAAGCTATTCTTAATTTAAAAAGAAGAAAAGAAGAAAGATTAACCTTCGTGTAATCATCTCTTTTGGACTTTCTCTTCCTTAAGCCTGATTCTTTAAACTCTTGACTGTGTAACTACAGAGGTCTTACATACATGCAGTGTAATTTAGTGTCATTTTTGTCAATTTGATGAAAGTTTCCCATTTTGTAGGGATTACAAGCTGACTATTGTATTTGCACTCTATTCTGTGGTGTTAGCCAGTCAAGAAGGTGAAGGAGAAGAGACACTGGTAGCACAAGACCTGAACACTCCATGACTGTGTTTGTCAACTTTATAATTAGGATGAGCTTCACTTCCTAATGCATAGTGGTAGCTACAGGAATTGAGGTAATTCCTCAGGAATCAAGAGCCCCCACCCCAAGTATATAGTATTGTCTTACCCTTTTTCTTTTTGTATGTGTGTGCACATATGTGTGTGCAGATTTGTGTGCTCTGGCCGCCAAGGCCAGAGGAGAGCTTCACGTGTTTTCTGTCTATCACTCTCTGCTTTATACCCACTGAGACACGGATTCATACCGAATCTGGAGCTTTCTAGTTTTGTTTTAGCCTAGTTATTTTTTTCTGTGTTTCTATGCTCGTTGGCCAGCAAACCCCAGTATGCCTGTCTTCACTTTCCCTCCCCACCCTCTAGAGCTGGTGTCACCATGCAGAGCTTTTGTGTGAGTGCAAGGGATCTGAGCTCGGTCGTCATGCTTGCACAGCAAGCACTCTGAAAACTGTGCTCTTTAAAGGACTTGATATGCTTCAGTGACCTGTATGATCATCCTCACGTCAGTTTGCATGTCATTCCTGACATGTTATAACTAATACAATCTTGGGCATGTTGCGGAACTTCAGGGTTTTGTTGTGTTCTTCTTTATTGTCATTTATGGAGGGGTATGCACATGGTCCAGCACACTGTGGAAGGCAACAGTTTCCCTCCTCCTGTGCTAGTTCCGGGATCAAACTTAAGTAATCAGGGTTGATGGCAAGCGCTTTTACCCACCGTGCATCTCACCTGCCTCAAACTTCAGGTTCTTGATCTGCAGTGTGCAGTTGTATACAGAGTATACAACTGTATACTCTCTGGTTGAAAGTGCTAGAGCCCATGTATGTAAAACCCCTGAGAAATGCACAGTGCTCATAGATCAATACTGAGAGGTCGAAGCATTGTCCTTCTGAGATGAGTTAGTGTGTGTGGTGGGTTTTTTTTTTGAGATAAAGTTTCACCAAATACTCTGGCTTCTTAGTAGTGACTTACATTTTATATAAAACTTTCATACTTAAAATTTTAATGAAAATTTGGAAGATGACAGACATAATTTTTTTTTCTATAGACTCAGCAAAATAACTAAAGAGTCTTCGGTGTGGTGACACACAGAAACTAAGTTTCAGGAGGTTATGGATGTGAGTCTATGTCATGGAGTGGGTCATTTGACAGCCATTTTCTTCATGCGACAGGTGTCACTACTCAGCGACTTCGTTGGAATCATAACGACTTCATCTTTCATTGCCTACTCTGCCTTCCGTCACAGTCCCTGGTTGGCTAGTGACCAATTAAAAGGACCAGCCTGCTCGTCCAGGAACAGGTGACAAGGTGTGTGAGGGAGGACAGAGACAGCAGAGGTGGACAGCTGCTGGCTAGACTTGGTGACAGATAGGCCTGACTCAGTGAAGATGGAGGTGAGTGCCCATCTCCCAAGCCTGGCTGGAAGACTGTTCTTCTAGCTAAGGAAAACATGTAAAATGTAATGTGTATTATTTCCACATTGAAATAGGATAAATTCAGGACCAAAATAACTTGGAGACTGTTGTTAAAGAAGGAGAGTAGAAATGATGTACTTAGGTATGTCTTCCTGTGTGTCTCTGTGTGATTGTGTGAATATACGTGTCTGTGTGTGTGCTTGTGGGTAAGTGTCTAATTGTGTGTATATCTACCTGTGGGTGAAAGTGTGAATGTGTATGTTTCAATTCTGGGCCCAGGATTACATACTGCCCAATGGAATCACAAGCTCATACCTTCCTCTGAAAGCCAAGCTCATCCCCAGCTTCGTGAGTGCGTGCGTGCATGCATGTGTGTGTGTGTATGTACACATGTGTTGTTGACTGCATCCTGCTGTGTCACTGAGGGACAGACTTCTCCAGGCATGTTTTGTAAACAAACCTGTCAGCCCAGGGATTTTCAGTCCTGTGTGCACTGGTTCTGCTTTCCCCACCAGCACAGAGAAGCCTAGAAGTTGTGAAGCTCGTTTTCTTTTAGAAATAGACAGGAAATTTTGCCCATGCCTTTAAAATAGGCACATATACCCCGTAGAAGTCTTTGGGTTGTCACAGTTTTCCATCTGGCCCATGGACTCTAGAAGTGAATTGCAGCCCCTCTAGAGCCCGAGGGACAATGGTGGGGAGAAAAGGAGAACTTCGGTGCCATGATGGGATTAGTCACCACAATGACAGAGTATGACACAGGCTCCCCAAGGGGGCGTGAATCACCCTTGGTAAACTAGAGTATGAACTTGAAACACGTCTACCTATCGTCACTCCCTACCTGTAGTTTTTACATGTTTGATTTACTATCCCATCCAGGTTCAAATTTTTATGACAGGAAGTACATGTGACTGGCTAAGATAGCAGTAAATATTCTTGATCTTGTGACTGTAGTGCAGGGAGAAACTTTCATACCAAATGAATCTGTGGGTCGGGGAACATTCTGACCTGTAAATGTAACATGCATCAGTTTTCCAGAATCTTGCAGACAGTTGTTACTTGGTCTTAAATGAAGCTAATATCAGAACGGTCTGTTTCGTATCTTTAGGTTAGAAAGACATTTTTATTTTTTTTTCCTGTGACCCAACATGATACAGAGCAGGTAAGGAGAGGGAGATAAAATCAGGGTGTCAAACAGACTGACTAAGCACTCTGCTACCAAGTACTAGGAATGCTTCTATGGGGAACATTCTAGACCAAGTACAGATGTACATGGCACTGAAATGAGGGATGGCCTTTTGCTCGAGGACTGAAATGGCACTGAGACCAAGGAGACTCCCCGGTGCCACCTTAGACAACCTGCTTTACAGGTACTTGGAAACACCAGTTTGATGGGTCCCCAGGAAGGACATAACTAAGCAAGTTCAAAGGGGAAAGAATTGCATAAAACTCAAGTGTATTCCTAGTCAGCAGGACTTCTACCTGCTTTTCCTTGAAATAAAACCACTCACAAGGGAAGAAAGATCTTCCTTTTTAGGCCTGGGTGGGGCAAGGGGAAACGTATGGCTCACATTAACACTACTCATGCTTACAAAGGTGTGTGTACATCGGGAGATTAAGGTGCCCAGTTCCTTTCACTTTTGCAGCCTCGGCCAGGTGTCTGTTGTATCTCAGTGAGCAGGGGTGTAGATGTGAAGGTCTGATTTTAAGCTCTCTTTATCCACCCTGATTGAAGGATCCTCTGAATCCTTCTGCTTTTCAAATTTAGTGTCACTGATCTGGCAGGCAAAGTTTGTAAGAAGCTATTTACTGTAGACAGACTGACCTGTTCATTCTAGACTTGTGTTAGCACTTAATTGTTAGAAATTTTGATTGAAGTTTGTAGAAAACTATGTTTGCAAGTGGCATGTTGAAAACGCTGCCTCCTTAGGGTCCTCTGTGGCCTTAGGTGGTTTCCCTGGGGGTCTTTGCCTAGAGGTGCGCCTCAGGCTCTGACTTGAGTACTGTCTCTACTGTCCCCTGATTGGCTAACCTTAGGCCAGTCCTCAAGCTCCCTGTTCCCTTATCTTTAGTAGGATGGGATAATAACAGACCTTAGCCTATAGGGCTGCTCTGAGAATCATTTGGGTAGTTAGTGCCTGTGTGTCGTGGGCTATTAAACTGACCTGAATAGGTTGGGTGACCTTTTAAGAGCAGAGCAGCAAAAGGTGCTGGGACACAGAGCTGGCATCCTACCTGCATGAGGCCTCTGTGCCTCCTGTCCATAAAATGCTGTGAAAAGAATCCGCCTGTTTGAGTTGTCTAACGGGGACTCTGAGTAAATGTTAAGTAGATGAAGCGCTTTTGTGTTGGGGTTTTATTTTGTTTGAAGAGGGTGGACTCTGTACACTTGAATGGTGTTCACAACAATGCAAGTAACAGCAAGACATGGAACAGCCTTGGGATTCAGTCACATTCTGAGTGTCCAGCTTACAATACCCAAGCAAACATACCCAAGGACAGCAGTGACCTTCAACGCTGCCTCGTGCTCAGGCGTGTTCTCTGCGCCCCTAGTTTCTGCCTCATGATCTCCTAGTTTGACTTCGCTTTCTCCTTCTCCTCCTAAAATCTCTTCACTGACCTCCCAAGACTCTCCTGGTCAGCAAGCAGAGACACGCCAGGTCAGCCACACAGCCATTGAGACCTGTGGGAAGGGAAGTTTCCTGTTGGTAAGAGGGGAAATGAGCTATTTGAGCATTTGAGCCATCCTCAGAATGCCAATCAATGCTTTCCTTCCCCCAGTGTAGTAGCAGTAGGATTTCTAAAACACTGACTGTTTCTCCTTATAGAGAAATCTCGCTCTCACTGAGGTCTCCTTGGGTCTCACAGGATGAGTATGGTTTTATATAGTGAGTGTATATTCTCACCTTCAATTGTAGATCCATTTGGCTTGCCCTCAACTTATAAATTATATTTGCATTGTAGAAATAGATCCCATGCTCTTCAACAGTATCAGTTTGATAGCCTGAGAATATAGCCCCACAGGAGAGTGGCTTGCCTAGCGTGTGTGAAGCCCTGAGCTCAGTCCTCAGTACTGTCAAAAGCAAGCAACAAAAATGTTTGTAAAAATTACAGAAACAGTATGTTCCATCTTAAGTATGCAAAAATGAGGAAGAAAAGAGTCAGGACAAACATCCAAAGGCACTGCCACACATGCGGATGGGATGTGGTCTGTCTCCACTCCACAGTTGCCGACAGCAGACACTTTGCTCCCTCCTCTGGCCTTGCCTCACAGCGCTCCCCACACCTGTCTCTGACTTCCTCACCCACGGTGAAGGCACATGAATTAGCAGGCATATAAAAGCAAGACAAGCTTTAAAGCTGCCCTTGCTCCAGCATGGCCCTCGGTTGCCATTGATACTCCACCCTTACTAGGAATCGAAAGAGTTCTACTTCCCACTCCATTCTGTGGCATAAAGTAATAGGTTTGGAAAATACAAAACATCATATTTTGTTGGCAGCTTCAGAGGACACGTTAATGACATGTGGGCTGCTGTTAATGTGAATGTCCCTTCAGGCAGGCCTGGAAACATGCTTTCTTTCACAGATGTAGGGGGATGGCAGTGTAGTCTGGTTAATGTCATCTGAGAGGAAAGAGGATTTCCATCTTTGAAATCTGGGGACAAAAGCAACTTTTTCTTTCCTGCAAGGGTTAATTCCCTAGCCAGCTTTAGATTTGGTTCTCTTGACTCTTAAAATTACTTTTCTGGTCACACGCTCAGAAGGTCTACGCATTTGTGATTCACCCCCACCCCATGCTATTCTCTTTGGCTGTCTTAATTACACAGGGGTTGGGAAACCAAATTAAAACTAGGCGTGGCTGGGTAAACAGCAGAGAGATCATATTGCAAGCTTTTAGCTTCACTGTTGGAGTTGTTTCTCTTCCGTCTGTAGCTTTCCTTTTCACTTCTTATTTTTCTAAAGGAAATGGCATGCGGTCTTTTGGAAATACTCACAGGAAGTGGTCTCTGTGTGCTGGTTACTCACCAGCCACGAAGTCCTGACAGGTGGCAAGTGCTGCTGCCTCCTCTCCTGATTTATTTGAAAATAGCCCCCAGAGGGGCAGGCGCAAGGCTGGGTGGGTGCACAGCCCAGAGGGTTTCTTATCCACCAAGTGGCTTTCACCAGGAGACTGGTCATTGCGTGTCATCTGGAGGGAGGGTGACTCAGGGAGCTGAGCTGGGGTCGGTGCGCACACGTGATAGCTACTCTGGGGTTTCTGCTCAGTTCTCAGAGTGCAGGCTGTCCCCTAAAAGTGATCACTCCCTCCCCCCCTACAGCCGCTCTTCCTCAGTGAGTCACTTCCAGAAATGAATAGCCGCAGATTTTGGAATGAGCATTGTGAAATCCCTCGTTTATAATGGCAGGTTTTCAGTTGGTGGCTTGATCACACAGGCAGTTTCTCAAGATCAGAACGAGACCTTGTCTTTTAAAAAAAAGGAAAAAGGAAAAAAAAAAGAACAAAACAGAAAGTAAGCCCTGTGGATTCAGAAAGCAAAAGTCTCCCCCTGAAGAACTGTCACAGCCAATCTAGCCACCTCTGTGTCGAGCTGTGTGTCCTTAGATTTGCCTGCATGGATGAGTTCTTGGAATTACCAACCTCTCACCAGTAGTAGCTGGTGATTTCCGATGCAGAAGGTCACTAGCTACACGAAACATCTCTCTCTCTTCTGGGTAAGTAGGTGGTAGTTTCCGAAGGTGTTCAACAGCTTGAGTCATGGATTTATAAGGCAGGATTTAAAAGCTGGTAGCTTTCACACACTTGTGCTTTCTGAAGTGCAGTGGCTGACTCTGCCAGATGGCAGGAGGACCCTGAGGAGTGTTTTAACAGTGGTTACTGAGTCCAGTCTTCTGAATATGAAGATCTTTTGAGGAGGAGAAGGTATTTTTGCAGAAGGAAGTGGTTTGTTTGGGGGGGGAGATTTTTAGAGGTATAATTGATTGGGTTTCTATGTTTATTTTAAGCACCAGACCCTTCTTTGGGGTGACAGAGATAAATAACTTACATGGTCTCGGTAGAGAAGTTATGCTAACCATATGGTCCTATACCAGCGGCACCCTCTGACAAAGGAAGATGGTAAACCCAGAGGAGACTGGCTATCTGTCAGTGGATACTGGGTCTGCCATGCCCCTTGGGCTCTTGGGTCAGGGCAGAGAGAAGGAGCTGGGTTACTGGAAATGGGGAGTGTAGCTGTTGTTCTCTCAAGTGGATCAGTTGCTTGACCTACTGACTCATTTCATAGGAATTAGGAAAACAGCCTAGTGTGGTTTATTGTTAATGCTCGAAGACTGCAGAATCCCTGGGCCTGCCTGCAATTAAGATGGGCTGGAGGAAGGTAGTGCTGGCACTCAGTTTCTGCAGGCCGGCCCTCTGCTCTCCTCGTGGAATTCAATCCTCTGCTTCCGGGACAAGTCCAGCCTCCACTTGGGGATCCTTGGGGTGACCGACCGGTCAACCGTGAGTATGTGTGACAGCAGTTTCTGGTGCTCACTGAATCTTGCTTAGAAACTTCTAAATGGTATTGTGTCTGAGGAAGAGCTTCCAAGAACTATCTTTCCTGGTGTATTTGTAATATATTTATTTCACTTAACCATGCAAAGTACTGTGGGTGTGGTCATAACTACAGAACCGAACATAACCTGTGGGCAGCCATGGAAGTTGAGAATTAAGATTTACTTCTGTTTTTTATAGCATACAAGTAAAAATTCAGTTGCAATTTTGGTATAGTAAGTGCTTCTTTATTTAAAGCATAATAGGAAGTAGATCAGTGTATTGTAGCAAAAAAATGAAAGATGTGCATTTGTGGCAAGTGATGTAATATTTATATGAGAGAGGCCTGTAAGTCCTGATGCTCTGATGTCCACCGGTGTTAGCATGGGCTTCAGAAGAGAACACAGAAAGTACATCGAGCCTGTGTAAAAGCCGAGACTGAGGGAAGATAGCTGTGACGTCGCAGATACAGAATTGCCTCTGTCTTGGGTGTGCTGTTTGTCACCCCCTAATCACATCCTCAGATTACATCCTCAGGATGCTTGATGGGTAATTGCTGTGAGTGTTCTTACTCTCCCACCAGGGGTCTGAGTAGGAGGTAGAGCCTGTCGTAGTGTGTGTGCCTATTGCACACTGAATTATGTCCTTAGAGTTAGAGTGATCAGTCTGTTCTGTGTGCTAGACCCCACTGAAATTCCGGTGAAGCCATGAATTCCTTTAACCTCATTGATACACAACATTTGCTTGCACTTGGAGATATCCATTGACACAGAGAAGCCTCTGTAGATGCCCCAAGTATAGAAGGCTGACCTAGACTCTTGGACCTTAAATGGGCTGTGCTATTAGGCTACCCAAATTACTGCTGTTAAAAACAGGAAATAACCAGGCCAGAAGTCACTCCATGTGGATGCTGGGTGGAGGTCAGAGCCAGAGAAAAAAGGACAAAGGGATGTGGAGGATACATGACTAACAATAAATATCAGAGATCGGTTGATACTATCAGGAGTGTCAAGTTTCTATCTATTCAGCCAGAAAGATCTATAAAGTAATTATGAGTTCAGGTAGAGAGCTGAAGACTTGTATTAAACCACTTTGGCTAGTTTTCCTTAAATCATCTCTTTTTACACCATAAAATCAGGAAACCCCCCTCTCCCCCCTCCTTCCCTCCTCTTTCCCTCCCTCTCCCGCCTTCTCCCTCTCCTCTCCCCCTCCCCCCTTTTGTTAGTTTTTCCATAGTTAGTATGCCACCAAGTCAGGTAGGAGCACAAGTTACCTGAGCTTCAGGGTGTAACTCCTAACATAACAAATTGGAGAGGTGGTTATACTCCTGAGAGAAACGTGGCAGGGTACGTATATAAGGACATTGTTGAATGCAAAATGAACAGTGTTTGAAAAAAATAGTCTTTATTTCTCAGTAGCTACATAAGAAATACCATTGGGGCCATGGTGGACAAGAAGACAGGAATCTTGAGTGTTGAAGGGAGTGTGACACAGAGGCTGAAAGGGATGGATTTGACTGGCGCTAGACGCAGCATACTCAGTTTGAGTCATGCTTGAAAAAAGTGTTGGTGACTGTGAAGTGCTGATACACAATCAACAGAATTACACACCACCTTTCTAGGAAAAGATAACGAAATGGGGTTCAGTCTGAAGGAAAGGGAGGCTTTGTCTCTGGTAGTCGTCTGCACTAACTGCTTGCTTTCTCCTGTCTTCTTGGCCTCCAGGCTGCCCACTTTCCCCAACTTGCAGCACAGTGCGTAGCTACCGAGTTAGGAATGCTTGTAACACATCCATAATAAATTCACTGTGAGTAAATACATCCAGATAAATCCAAGGAACTATTGGTGTGACCCAGGAATAATAGTACATTTTCTGGTTGTGATGAATAGACAAGGTGATAAAATAGTTGAGCTGAAGTATGTAGTAAAATCTTTGGTGATAATTTTCTAAAGATGAAAGAAAGGAACTATTTTGAGTGGTAGAACATTTATTTCAGCAGTCACCCTGGGCCGACTGTGGTAGGCGGGTACAAAAGGAAGATCACAATGTTTGCTAACACTACTGTGGGGACATAAAGCAGCATGCGGTAGGGGCTTGTGGCATTCAACCACCACCTCATGTGGCTTCCTGATGCAGTTCAAGTCCACACTCCCTCCTTAAAGGGCAGCCATTGAGGTTAGCAAGATAAAGGAATTCGTGGTGAGCCATCCCCATGAGGACCTGGTACACAAGGGCACTGACGTAGAAGGTGTGGCAGGAGGCATGGGTCCAGAAAGGAATGATGAGAGCAGACTCTGAGGGAGCTGTTTACACAGGACTGGTGTGCCACACATGGTGACCTGGTGATTTCCAAGAGGGTGACCTGATAAATGCACAACTTAGAAAGATGACCTGACAACATTGAAGGGGACTTTGTTGGAGTATTGTGCTGGTGGGTAGAGGGACAGGTCAGGCAAGATAAAGAGGTTCCTGTGCTTGAAGGTAGTGGATTCCCAAGAGAAGAGTGAGCTGACAGATAAGGCAAAATCGGCACAGTGGCTTAGTTACTGTGTAGGACCGCTCACTGTAGAACAGTGAAACACATGGCAGGGGAAGTCCAGGCCAGGAATGAACAGGTGGCAGTGGGGCATGGCAAAGCACACACTGGCTAGGTAACTGGAGATGGTGAGAGAAAGAGTGAGCGGGAAGTCCGCTTAATGGACGTGGACTTCAAATTTGATGAGCAAACAGTTTAAATGAGCAGGTGGTCTTGACCGGTGTAAGCACCATTTCCAAAGCAATGGTCATTCTCTTGATTTTTTTTATTGTTTTATTGGTTTGTGGACAGGGTCTACCTTTAATAACCTTCACTGACCTTGAACTCACCCTGTGGCCCAGGCATGCGTGAAACTCAACCTTTCTGCGTCATCCTCCTGAATGCTGGAATTATAAGCATACACCTCACCTGGCCTTTGTATTTTAAATTTGGTACAAAGTTATTGGTAGTATAAAAATTCCCGTTGTATATGTGTAAGGTGTACGGTATGACATTTTGATAGAATGATAATTATAGTCAAATAAATTTATATGTGCATTTCAGATGGTTAAGTTTATGTCTATAAAAGCACGTAAATTCCCCTATCGTACAATATTGACTGCTGTTCTGCCATGCTTCCCATTGGTTAATCTCAAATAACAGAAACTATATCCCTTTTAACCTATATCCTCAACCCCCTTGCCAGTATTCTGTTTTGTTTATATATACTTGATTTTCTTTATAGTCCACATTTAAAAAGGAAGTGAAATTATCTTAAGTTCCTGAAGATCTGTTGGTATTAATGTCACACATTAATGCTTGTGTGTATCTCTTCCCATAGCTACCTCCTCACACTGTGTTCACGAGTTTTATTGACCCTTGATCTGTACCACTTTGTAAATGAGCATTTTCTCCATTAAAGCATTTTAATGGTATCTTGTTTTCTCCTTTGGAGGTTCAATTTTTTTCATATTTCACTAGTTATCCTTTAAACTACACAAGTCCTGGTAATTTGCTTCCTATGGGTATGGGTAGTTACATACCTTTAACCCCTGCACTCGAGACCAAGGCTAGGCTGGCCCGCATAGCAAGTTCCAGGCCAGCCAAGGCTATATAGTGAGACTTTGCCTCATTTTATTACTTTTGTGACTTCCTTAGAGTATGCTTAATAGTGAGTCTTGAAGGACCGGTCAAGATGTTGATAAAGGTTGCTGACTTGTTTTCTCAAGCCCTTGCAGCATAGTAGACTCATTGTTACCAGACTGTGGAATTTCTCACCATTTCTATAGGTGCTGTTGCCACCTTTTCTGGTGGTCTTTAGCCAAAAACAGTACATTACTTTTGGTTCACTTATTCAACAGGTCAAGTATGTGATGCACGCCCACCCTGTGTGTTTTTCCCAGTAGGCCCAGCTTTGTTCACATGTTCCCCACTCTTTTTTCTTCTGCAGATGACTGCCAGTGTTCATTATCTGTATTTCTGTTGAACTACGACTTCCTGAAATACAGTTTTTAAATTCTGAATATGAAGTACTTGGACAATCTATTCTCCCTCCCTTCTGACTTCTAATTTCTCTCTCTTTTTTCTTTTTTTTCTTTTTTTGGTTGTTGTTTTCCTCAAGATACACAAGCTTTTTTTCCCCCTTGGGTGAATTAGTGGTGTTTTGTTTGTTTTTCCCCTGGCTAAAGCTTGCTCCTCAATACTGAGGACTTTCCTCCTACTCAAAAATTAGACAGTATTTGTTTTATTTTTTAAGAAGTAATTTTCATTTTTTTCCTTAAAGTTGATAAATTAAGAGGAAGGCATGAAGCAAAGAATCAGATTCAGATGGGGTTTTCTTTAGAGTAAATCCCCCAGCATGGTGCACTGAGTCATCCGTCTTCCCCAGGTCGTTTGTGGTGTTCCCGTTATTTTCTGTTTCCACACTTGGTTTTGCAGCAGGATGCCATGAAGCACTTGGATGTTAGCCCTTGAGTAGAGGGCATGATGAGCATAGTTTTTACATTTTATTGTAAAAAAAAATCAAGTGTACAGCAAAGTCGAAAGAATTTGATAGTAAACCCTTCCATTCGCCAGCTGGCCAATGATTCCACAGTTCGTATTTTAGCACTCTTTTATTAAAACCATGTATTTTTCCAGGCAGCAATGGCATACACCTTTAATCCAGCTCTCAGAAGACAGAGGCAGGCAGTTCTTTGCGAGTTCGAGGCCAAGCTGGTCTACAGAGCTAGTTCCAGGACAGGCTCCAAAGTGACAGAGAAACCCTTTCTGAAAAAAAACAAAAAGAAAGAAAAAGAAAAACAAACAAACAAAACATGTATTTATTGCTGTAACTTTCTAAACCATGATTTTTAACTCCAAAAAGAGTCTTAAAGAAGTTTTCCCTAATCTATATTTGGTTTGTTTTTAATTTGCAGATTTGCTTTTGAGGACTCTTGGAATTTATATTATAGTACTGTAGACAGTGTACAGCTCAGTATGTATCAAGGAAAGCTATTTCCAAGTATATTTTTGTGGTCTAACTTGCTGACTTGACTTCCAAGGCCTATGAGGTGATACATGTATTTCTTAAGCCTGGTTCCGTTACAAGTGCCCTCTGCTAACAGTAGTTGTCCTTCCCGAGATGCTACAGCAGCTGGGTAATGAGAGGTTGGGCTAGGCAGAAGCAGCTGCCTTAAAAGCAGACCATGTCACAGGTTCCTTTCCTGCTGGCCCGATGTTGCTGTACAGGGAAGCCCTTCCCAGGAAAGCGGACTGTTCTGGAGCCTGGTCCTCCAGACTGTTCCTCCTGAGAGCTGTTTACAGGGAGCAGCAGGTCTTCAAAGACCTCAGGTCAAGGAGCTCCAGCCCTCTGTCCAGGCTGAGAGCCACCACCATAGATTCCCAGGAGATCATGACCCTTGATGGGCTCACAGCCTGGAGACAAGTTTGTAACCTTGCTGTAACAGCTAGCTGGCCTCTGCTTCTGTCTTAGCACACAACCAGCCAAACAGAAAATACACAACCTGCCTGGAAGGACTCATGGATGCTCACCAAAGCAGTGCACCATACTGTTTTTCCCCCAGTTTCCCTCAGTTTTACATCCATAAAAATGCCTTGGATTTATGGTTACACCAATGGTTTCCTTATCTATCAACAATGTGTGACTTCTATGATAAACCCCTGAATGTAGATTATTATCCATTCTTTCTCAGAAATCTGGGAGGAGGAGTTCCCCACCACCACTTTTCTAAACATTACTTCGTCATGGTGAAGTTCACCAGACTTTGCTCTGGAGTTAGGATTTTGAGGCTGTTAGGTGAGGCTCTCTCTGCCCATGGGATGGGGGATGGGGTGAGGTCCAGTAAGTAGAATGGGTGACATTCTTGAACTCATACAGGGAAAGTTCCTTTTCTGGCAGGAGTTTTGGTGACTGCTAACCAGCATTATGCCATGACCTCCTCCATGAGACACACTGTGATCCAGTGTCACCTGGGTTCTAAATCCCCTGCTTCCCAACAGAGGGGACAGTTGTGTTTTAGCCCACATAGCCTTCTAACTCCAAGAATACCCAGAGAAATCATATCACCTAAATTAAGGTTCTCGCAGGTTCAGTGTTCAGACCCGCATTCTGTTGGAACAAATGGTTTTCGGGGGGGGGGGGCTCTGATACATTATTTTTCCTGCTGATGTCCCCCTTGCCCCACTTCTGTGCTCCAGGAGTCCACTTACTGCTTCCTCACCTGGCTCCTTGCTCCTTTACCTCCCTCTGCGTCAGGACTCCGGAAAGGGCAGCCAGCAGCTTTACAGAGGCCCAGATGCTAATGGACACTATTTGGCTTCTACAAAATTATCCAGGAGCAAAGGGGGATATACACAACTTTTCTCTTAGATATTATTTTCCTTAGTGTTTAAATATAAAGACAGATGCAAAGACTTCCCCCCTACACACCTCTCATCACCATGGTATGCACAGTTTATATGAATCACCTTCTAAATCCATGACTAGGGTTGAGTTAGCTCCAAGGTTAGATCTGCAGGAAATAAGACTGATGAGGTCATAAGCCCTGTGGAATCCTGAGGAGGGTGTCGTAGGAATTGCTTTTAGGCTGAGTCATGCCCATGTGGATGGAACTTTATCTCCCAAGTGTTACCTGGCTAAAATACTAAAACCTGCCAGCAGGTTTTAAGTTTAGATGAAACTTAGACCCTGAGGTTGCATAGCAGGTTAACAAGGCAAATAAGACTCTTTATTTGTCACCATGTGTGGTCAGCATGCATGTACTTCTAACTTGCTGGTAGCTGAGGCAGGAGCGTAGAGCTCAAGGCCCACCTGGGCTACAGAATGAGTTTAAGGCCAGGTGGACCACACAGCTAGGCCCTGTCTCAAAATGAAACAAGACAGGCTATGCAGAAAGAATATAAATTATGAGGTGTGACTTTATTTTAGAAACTTGGTATTGGGAACTGCAATGGGGTATTTTGTGCTATTACCTCTGGAATACTTACCAGAAAAAAAAATTAAAGGGGGCTTTTAGCATTTTGGACAAGTCATGAATATTTTCCAGGGCAGCATTTTTATGTTTTTATTTAACTGTGAGATTTCCTCACTTGAAGTTGAAATGTAACTACCATGTGCCAAGCTGCCAACTCACCTATAATGTACCATGTGGTAATGATGTCGAGCCCAGAACCACAAGTTACTGTGGGTACATTTCCTATGGTCAGTGTTCCGGGTTCAAAGTAAATAGGGAAAAGTCATTTTGTGTTCATGTTCCTCATTCCTGTAAACTATCCTCAGCACAGAGTCCAATTCAACACAAATAGAAGAGGCCTGTGACAGCAACACATGTCAGAGGCATGCACCATGGCCAGGCACTATACCGTGTTCTTTTTTGGCAGGAGACCACTGCACCCTCCACACACAGAAAACTAAGGGTTGGGAAACTAAAGTCGTTTTCCTGGCAGTCACACAGCCAACAAATGCAGGAACCAGGATCCAAATTGCAGTGGTCTGCCAGATACACCCAAGCTTTGAATTTGTATCCTATTTGGTTTCCTGACTCATTTTAGATTTTATCTGTTGGACCATTATTCAGTCTGATGTAGTCACATATCTTCAGTATATTACGGAAGAACACTCTCATCCAACTGGATGCCCTCATGGCATTCCTTGTTCTAGGTCACCTTGTGACTGCTTATTAATGATGACTGCTCTCTGCCTGTGGGCTCTACAGAATGTGCCGTGACCATAAGAGACACTTTTCAACAAAGGCAGGTCACAGAGTAGCTGACTCAACTGCCAAGGGTAAGAAAAGTTGTGTGACTCACGACGGGCAACTCCCTTTTCATGATTAGAAACAACTGATAGCTCACTACTCTTGCACCTTCCAGCAAGTTCAGGTCCCATAATTTAAATGCAGCACTGCAGCCCAGAAATCAGTTGTCTTTTGATATGATTGCTGCCTGTTACCTGTGTAATTCTTCTTTGGGGGGGGCTTGGCCTCCAGTGCACTCTGGGCCTGCTTCCCCTTTGCAGTGATGTTATCCAACAGGATAGACAGAGTAGGAAAGGGCTGAAGTTTTCCATCCATCTGCCACCTCAGTGAAACACACCCCTTCTGGGTACTCCCAAGATGTCTTATGACTCACCAGTGTTTGCCTTCCTGACTTAGGAGCTGGGAATTGGATAGTGTGCACTTTGGGGTAAATACCCAGCCTTTGAATGAGAGTCAGAACTTACAGATTTGTGTAACACGTTCACACATATGTAGATCCTCACAGCTGCTTGGATAGTTTTCTCTGTCCCCATCTCACTGATGAGGAGGTAGCAGCTTGCCCCATGCTGACACTCGGTTGGTGAGTGACAGCCAGGGCCTCAACTCTTCAGGCCTAGATCTTGTTTTTTGGTTCCCTGTGTGGCTCTTCCTTAGCAAATGTGTAAGACTGTTCTCACAAGCCTTTTACAAAAGTCATGTGTTGCTCTTGTCCCAATCAACTGGACTTGGTTTTTTCCCTTTTTGCTCTCTTCTTCCCCAATTAGCAAGCAGCCTCTTGCCCCATCCCCACATGTTTTCACTTAAAGTTGTGCACTCCCAAGTGGTAGAATCTCTCCAAATTGCAAGATAGCGACATTGAATCTTTTGTTTAGACCAGGCTAGCTACATATCGTTATTGTAGAGATTTGACAAAGTAGAAAACCAGGACATTTAGGTAAAGCGCAAGAGCAAATTGAATGTGCAAACCATGGCTGTGTTAGTGAGAAGTAGTGAAGAAGATAGGAGGTGTGTATACCTGGGCAATGAGGAAGTGAGCAAGAGAATGTGCGTGGGCGGCTCATGTGCTTGGCACAAAGGAGGCCTGAGAGGTTGCTGGCTAGGACAAGCTGTGAAATTAAACAGTTGAACAGGTCCTACCAACAGCAGGGTGGTGTTCTCCACAGGCCTGCAGGGGAACCGGGAAAGTGAGAAAGCTGGAAATGTCTTTGGACACATGGAGCTAGACATGAATTTTTACAAGCAGGTAAGCTGAAGGATGGAGAGTCCAGGCAGCAGTTCATAAATTAGAAAGAAAGAAAGGGAGGGAAGGAGGAAGAAGTCAGCCCAATATTCAACTTGGCTTTCTTTTAGGTTATATTGACCAAAGTGGGGATTTTTAATTTCATAGAGAAATTAATATTGCCACCACAGTAGAACATAGGACCAAAGTTAATCGGTTATTTCAATATTGCGATACTGGCCTGAAATTGTATGTTTTATGTCTCGCTTTCTAGAGAGACCTTCTTCCTCTGGTGTTCGAAGATTGGAGGCCTTCAGCTCAGGAAGGCCAAGGCTAACTGACCGTGTTTGTCCTGTGGTGTGTACTGGTCCCCAGTCAGCACTGAGCTAAGAATGATGGATGATGGGTCAGGGCAGCAGCGTGGCCTTTACCATTGTGTGAGACCTAGGTGAACCTTGAAAGGGAGGCTCTAGGAGATTTTGGCACAGAGGGGTTATGGGGGAATGAGGGGTGAGGGCCCCAGGCAGAATGAGGGACCAACCATTGAGCCTGTAGAAAAGGCCCTAGAGCCTCAACCTTCTAATGCGGTGACCTCCAACAATAAGATTATTTTTGTTGCTACTTCATTGTTTTGCTACTGTATGAATCATAATGTAAATGTCTGTGTGGTCTTGATGGTCTTGGGCGGCCTATGAAAGGGTCATTAGAGCCATAGGTTGAGAACCGTTGCTCTATGGAGGGACGAATTCAATGTTAGAGGATCAAAATAAAGGTGCCTCCATTTCAGAAGCCTCATGGAATCTCTGGATACGCCCCTGGGAAGTTTCCAGGCTCTTAGGAGAGCCCCACCCTAGGCCACTGCTTGCCACTTCCTGTTCCTATGACTGTCCCTTGTTGAGGGGAATAAACAAAGGCAGTGAAAGCATGCGACAAGGAATCTGAAGCCAGCCCCATGTGAGATGCCCCTAAGTGCACCAGTGGCTACCTGACTGTTAGAGCTGGGGGACAGAGGACCCAGATTGTTCTACTGCGGTTCACATGGCCAGGGTAATGAAACCAGAGAAAGGTGATAGGATACCAAAAACAGATGGCAGTTCATTCTGGAAAGAGAAGCCTAGCTGAACCCCAGCCTTCCAGGGAGCAGCATCCACAGAATTAAATGGAACCTCTTTCTCTGCGTTGCAACCTCAGCACGGTTGAGACACCCCTGTGCAGTCCTGCAGACCCTCATGTGCAGACCCCATGAGCATCCGTTTACTTTTCTCCATCCAGTTCCCCCCTCCCATTCTGCTTTTTGGAAGTACACTGCTCCACTTTAGAAGTGGTGAACTTTGACCTCTGAGGCTGCTTGGAGTGGGAGCTAAAAGGAAGCACTGTGGAGCCCAAAAGTGTTGTGTCAACACTGTGGTTCTGAGCGTCTAATTTTTACTACCTGTAGGGACAGGTGGATGTGGAGTTGCTGCTGGCAGGGAAGGCCAAATTCTTTCAAGGTTATGATTGTGCAATAGCGAACATCTTTGAAGCTGCAGGAGGAGGTCAGGGGAGCTCCTTCACAAAGCTCGCTCTGCTGAGCTCTTCCCTTTACAGGAGCTCATTTGCCTGACTATCTGAAGTGATTTCCATGCCAGCGTAAAGCATAGATGGGCTTTCAAAGAGTGGCCATGCCATCTGTAGTGAAAGGAAGGACATTTTGGTGGTGGTGGTGGTAGGGACCGTCCTTTTAAAGTTTTTCTGAGGTGCTAAAGCGCTTACTTGGACAGCTGTTTTTTAAGACCATCTGTTCTGCTGTTGGAGGAGAAAGGTGGGAAAAATTTTCATTCTCCAGCCAGACGTGGCCGTAAGCAGCCGGTGGACGGTGATGGGGAGGCTGTGCTGAGCTTGCGTCTGGGGCTGTAACCAGACAAGAGGAAGTTTGAGAAGTTCAGGGTATTTTTAGCTGATCAGGGCTGCTGTGAAATAGGTCCCTCCTCCACCCTGTAGTCCCAGTGGAAGATTCAGCAGTGAGTGCCTTTCACTCTGATTGGATATGTTATCATTTCGGACATGCAGGAAAAAGGTGTGCATGGTCAGAGTGAAGAAGTAGCTTCCAAACTTGACATCTGTGGACATGGCATCTCTTTTTTTTTCCATGCGTCCAGTGTCCCTCCTTTCTACCAAGTGTGTGGTGTGACCAGAAGTTCTTTCTTAGAGCTGTGGTTGCCCCCAAAAACCTGGGGACTGGAGAACTCTTGTTTCCATTCCTCTGTCTGCTCTGAGGCCCTGACATAGAAATGCTGTGGCTGCTATAGTACTTTTGGGTGCAGTGACGTAAGCAACTGGGAGTGTTTATCAAAACCCTCTGGGAGTACAAGTGCAGCTTCAGTAGGTGATGAGTGCAAGGGACCATCCCTGGGACCTGTGGACAGTCTCTGGAGTCCCTTGCAATGGTGAGTGGGTTCTTGGATGTAACAAGAAAAGCATACATCCCTACTGGAGGGCTTTAACATACCTTTTTTGTTTTACCATGCCTTTTTTATTTGCATGGTGGTTGGCCTTGCTGGGTGGCCTAGCCTGTGGTACAGTGGAGAAGTGCTGGAACAGGACTGGAATCCCTGGGTCCTGCCTCTTCATCTGACTCTCCGCCTCTCCCCATATGTGGAATTGGGAGCAGATAACCACTTCCCTGTGTCATGTATGCTCAGAAGATCTAGCATATGTACTGGAAAAATCCTAACTCTGCTGCTTCCAGACTGAGCCAACTCTTACCAGCTTGCCTTTCTCTCATTGGAGCTCTCTGTGGTCTCCCTGTATTGTTTCCCACTTTTGAGTGTTGCTTACAGGCCCAGCCCTGGGTTCTGTGCCTAGGCAGCAAGTCAGGAACATTGGTGCTGTTGACACCCAGACCCGCTGACTTCCCAGTGCTTCTGCAGCGTTTTCAGTGGGAGAGCTTTGCTCGAGTATTACCCTCCAGAGCATTCCTGTGGACTTGATGTGGCCCTGCTCTGTGGTGGGGGTCTGCCCTGCGGCGGGTAGGAGCCCCATTCCCTCCCCTTTAGAGGGCTCTATTTTCCGTTGCAATGGCTGTGCGAGGCTGCCACCTTGTGGCCAAAGCCAGGCAATGTGTGACTTGCTTCATGCTCCAGGAAGGACATTTAACAGTGATCCCAACACTCACTGCACACATCAGTCCAGCTTAAGGATTTAGCATTTCGGCTTTGGCATATATAGTCTGTGTTTCAGTTTCTGTGGCTGTAGAGTCGCCTTCCATATGCTCTTCTGCTCTGCTCCAGGCCAGTCTGTCTGAAAGGTGAATCAGTTCTCTCGGGTCCCAGGCTCTAACCCAGCTGTCAGGAGCTCTGCCAGCCTCTCTGCCCCACAGTGCCTTCCTCTCCAACTTACCTGGCTGATGAACATTGATCTGACAGTCACCTCAGGTACCCCCCCCCATCAACTTCCTTCTTACCGTGCCTGGCTCACTTTTGTCAGCATGCCTCAGCTCCTTTTTTGGAAGAAAAAGAAAGAAATGGAAAGCCAAATGGCTGGAAGGAGAAGAGGGAGGGAGGGAGGAAATCTGAGAGGATTTAACAACTGTGTTATAATCAGATGTTTTCCTTCTTCCACAAGCTATTTGAAAGTAGAGACTCTCTTTTGTCTCTGGGTCTCTATGTAATAGGATCGTGCCTGGCATCTGACCATTGCTCATTGGCTACGAGAAGGAATAAAGGGAAGAGAAAGCAGGCAGAGGCCTTCTTTGAAGTGGTGGAGCTCAGAAAAAACTTGGGGGTACTCACGGGGTTTAGAGGACTGCCAGGAACGAGGTGGGAGTGCTGAAGCTAACTGGTGAGCAGTGCTCACAAACCCCGCCTTTTTGCATAGAAAGTGTCTTCGGCCACCACCAGTGGCGGCAGGCACATTG